>JABUQX010147374.1:7500-26843 GCA_015478945.1 Trachelipus rathkii
TGACAAATGTAAAAGCTGCCCATAGGAGATATGAAGAACATCTCAAAGAAAAAAGAAAATTATTCATACAGATCAATAAACTTGAAGAGCAGAGAAAGATGTTAAAACAAAGCTTTGACAGAAGAAGACGCTATAAAATCAAAAATTCAGATGCTTGAGAAGAAAAAGTTAACCTAAATCTCCCCATTTAGAACTTTTGTGATCACAGTGGACGTTATTCACCTAGGCTATTAATGTAAGCTTTTAATTTATTTTCTTTTTGTATAAATAAAACTGTTTACTTTTGGAAAAAATAAAAAAGGAATTAAATAAAAAAAAAGTGCGTTGGACGGCTATGGGGAAGGTATAGATCGATTACTAAAAAAAATATTTTAAAATTCATCCATGATGATGAACAATTTTTAAAGTAAATTTTCAATAATTTAATGTATGAACTGAGTAAATAGGCTGCAATAATGATTAATAGATATTTTATACACCAAAAATAACGAACACGCTGGTCAGGGAAAATTTGCAGATTTGGTCAGGGAAAGTCAGGGAAATTTAAAATTTCAGTGTGAACCCTGTGTTTAAACGACCGCGATTTCGTGCTTGGTTTACTTTTGTTTTTAAACAATTGGAATCAGCTGTTGTGATGGAGCACGTGGTTTTGGAATAAACAGAAATAAAAAAAATAACAAATGATTTATATTACAAATAATGGATCAACTATTTGTGATGGAGTTTATCCATTTGGAAGAAATTAGATTTAAAGCTGATTTTATTAAATGAAACATTCACCAATTCAGACACCAAGCCGCCATCTTGTTTGTTTACATTTTTCGTAAGAACGTGCTTAAATTCGGCAAGCACGAGAAATAGCAACTTTACAGAATTAAGGAAATTCCTTATGTTTGGTGAGCATTTCTTGCGATTTTTCGGTAAGTTTGACAAAAACGAACGCAAACTCGAGCATTTCTTACGTTTCGTAAGCACAAATACAAAAAAGAAAATATATATATATATATATATATATATATATATATATATATATATATATATATATATATATATATATATATATATATATATATATATATATATATATATATATATATATATATATATATATTAGGCCATATTTATAGGATTAAAGTATCGGTATCGGTATCGGGTATCGGCAAAAATTTCGGTATCGGTATCGGCATCGGTATCGGTAGTGAAAAAATTGTGAGTACTTGTATCGGTATCGGTATCGGACGAAAATTTTGGTATCGGTGCAACACTAATATATATATATATATATATATATATATATATATATATATATATATATATATATATATATATATATATATATATATATATATATATATATATATATATATATATATATATATATATATATATATATATATATATATAAATAAATATAAATATATATATATATATATATATATATATATATATATATATATATGATTGAAAAAGGTAATCTGTCAGATTATGATGACTTGGAGGCATATTTTCTCCTCAAAATGTTCTTCTCACAACATATTATATATGAATTACAAGGTAAAATTAGAAGAAGAAAAAAATATGATGATCACATTTAGATCATAATTTATTAATGCCTATAAGCTTTCACTGATCTATTTAACAATAATAATATTAAGGCCTTTAGTATTTAAAATATTTATAAATTTATCTATTTAATATTAGTAATAATTTTTTGTTTGTTTTTTTTTCTGGAAAAATAAATAAATAAATATATATAATTTTTTTTCATTAAATGTTTGTAGCTTACCTTGCATAAAGTATGAGCATTGATCAAGGTAGATTGTGATATTGATTTTTTCAATTATCAAGTATAGAAAAAAATTAAATTTATATATATATATATATATATATATATATATATATATATATATATATATATATATATATATATATATATATATATATATATATATATATATATATATATATATATATATATATAGGACATTTATAAGTGGTTGACTCCGTTAATATTAGGTTAGGTTAATTTAGGTTAAGTTTGGTTAGGTTAGGTTAAGTTAGGTTAGGTAAGGTTAGGTTAGGTTAGATTAGGTTAGGTTAGATTAGGTTAGGTTACCCAAAAATTTAATGTATTTACCCTAAAATTATTAAAATAACGATACATTAATTATTGATTTTCGCTCCTGGAGTCAACCACTTATAAATAGCCATATATATATATATATATATATATATATATATATATATATATATATATATATATATATATATATATATATATATATATATATATATATATATATATATATATATATATATATATATATATATATATATATATATAAATAAATATATATATATATATATATATATATATATATATATATATATATATATATATATATATATATATATATATATATATATATATATATATACATATATATATATATATATATTACAAACACATATATATATATATATATATATATATATATATATATATATATATATATATATATATATATATATATATATATATATATATATATATATATATATAGATATATATATATATATATATATATATATATATATATATATATACATATTTTTATATATATATATATATATATATATATATATATATATATATATATATATATATATATATATATATATATATATATATATATATATATATATATATATATATATATATTACAGATGGTTTAGTTTTTTGGTGAATCTGAGTCTAGAGAGTTTGAAAGGGTTTGTTTAGAGAGATTTGGCAGTGTGTGTGAAAGGTGGGCTTTGAAAGTAAACGTAGATAAGAGTAAGGTTATGGTTGTGAGTGAGGACAGTCCTCGGTGTGAAGTTATGTTGGATGGTGAGCAACTACAACAAGTTTATGAATTTAAATATTTAGGATATATGTTGGATGAAAAGGGAGCGGATGATGCAGAGTGTAGCAGGAAAGTTGTGAATGGCAGGAAGGTGGCTGGTGCAATTAAATCGTTGGTAGATGTAAAGGGATTAAGTCTTGAGTGCGTAAGGGTTTTACATAAGGGTATGTTGTCACCTGTGTTAATGTATAGTAGTGAGACTATGGTCTGGAATAAAACGTATAGATCTAAAGTACAATGTGATGAGATGGACAATCTTCAGGGCGTGTTAGGTATGAGAAGAATTGATAAAATGAAGAATGAAGGAATTAGAGAGTTTTGTGGTGTGAAAAAAGTGGTAAATGAAAGTACGTTGGGATGGTTTGGTCATGTTGAAAGGATGGATGATAGTCGGTTGGTTAAGTGGATGTATATTGGTGAGTTTCCTGGGAATCGACCGGCTGAGAAACCGAAGAAAAAGTGAATAGAGTCAAGAAAAAGAATGCCTGGAAGAGAGAAATGTGAGTTTGTCAAAGATAACAAGAAATCTGCATAATAGGAGTGAATGGCGGGGTTTTGTGTTGGGGTATGGTTGTGGCCTACCTGGGCCAAGGGATGAACCCTACATTGACGAGATGCGATAGTGAGGGTCCGTCACTGTCCCGTGAAGCTTTTTGGGTGGATTTTCTGACTGCGACGAGTTCTCACTAAAAAGTATAAAGGGGGCGGTAAGGCTGGGCTTTCTTTTCGACTTGCGTCATATTCTTCTACTACTTTTCTGTTTCCGGTGCATGTTACACACCTTACCCCCAGTCTTGGGGAGGGAAGGTGGGTGATATTTTTTTTTTTTTTTTTAAAGTTGTCACCACCACTCACGGGCAGAGCCCTATTCAAGGAGGGGGTGTTGCACGCCTCAGAAGTCAACAACCAAAGTAAATTACGCAGATGAGCACAGACGCAGGCTTTGAAGTGGGGGAGATTAAATTCAGCAGGAAACACAGAAGATGGAAGTGAATTCCACAGAACAGATGTGGCAGGAAAGAAGGAAGCACAGCAGCGAACTAGCCTGGAGTTACCTACATCAACACAAAACTCATGTGCAGACACAGCACCCCTAGTGCTACGAGGGCGACGTAAAGGTGGAGGTACGCGAGTGATAAGCTCCCTCGAGCACCTGCCACTGCGGTACCTATAGAAAAGAGATAAAGCACCAACATCGCACCGCAATGATAGAGGGTCTTTATATATATATATATATATATATATATATATATATATATATATATATATATATATATATATATATATATATATATATATATATATATATATATATATATATATATATATATTTATATAAATATATATATATTTTTATATTTACATTTACATATATAAATATATATATATATATATATATAATATATATATATATATATATATATATATATATATATATATATATATATATATATATATATATATATATATATAACATATATATATATATATATATATATATATTCTATGAGCGGGGTGGTAGCCTCAGGTGTTGGGAAGTACCTGGGGTGGGAAGTCCCACAAAACGTGCAGCCTGGGTGAAATAGATATAGAAGAAGGGAAAAGATGGGGAAGAGAGAGGTAATAAGGGTGGGGTGTATGAATGTGAGAGGGGTAAACGAAGATTTGAAGAGGGAGGAAGTGGGGTTAATGTTTGAAGAAAAAAGGTTGGATGTGTTAGGGATAACTGAAACTAAGGGAAAGAGGGAGATGGATTTTGGAAAATACAAGGGTATGGTATCAGGGGTGAACGAGAGAGTGAGGGGGAGGGAAGGGGTAGGAATAGTTATGAGGAAAGAGGTGTGGGATAAGGTAAGGGTGTGTAGCCAGGTGAGTTCAAGGATAATGTGGGTAAAAGTGAAATTCGGGGGGGAAATGTGGGTTTTTATATGTGCATATGCACCAGTGAATGGAGCGAGGGAGGAGGAGAGAGAAAGATTTTGGAGTGAGTTGAATGAGTGTTGGGAAAGTTTCGGGGTAAATGATAAAATTTGTCTATTGGGAGATTTGAATGCAGGAGTGGGAAGGGAGGGGGTGGGAAGAATAATAGGACCATTTGGGGTAGGGGAGAGGAATGGTAATGGAGAAAGTCTGTTAGAGTTGTGTGTTGAAAGAAGAATGATAGTGGGGAATACGTGGTTCAAAAAAAGTGAAAATCATAAGTATACATGGAAGAGTGAGATAACGGGGGGGAGGGCGGTACTGGATTATGTGTGTGTAAATGGGAAGGATAGAGATAGATTACTAGATGTAAATGTATTTAGAGGGGCGGGGAGGGGGATATCGGATCACTATTTGGTGGTTGCCAGGATAAGGGTGGGAGGAGAGGTGATGGTTAGGGAGAGGGGGAAAGAGGAGAAAAGAGGAGAGTGGAGGTGATAAAGGTGGAAAAATTGGAGGAGACAGTGTGTAAGAGGGAGTTTAGGAGAGGTATGGAGGATAGGTGGAGAGACGTGAGAGGGACGGGAATGGGGGAGGTGGAGGGGGAGTGGACGAGATTTAAAGAGCAGTATGTGAAGAGGCTAGAAGGGTATGTGGAGTAAAAAGGGTGGGTGCAAGCAGAAGGAAAGGGAGCGAATGGTGGAGTGAGGAGGTGAAGGAGGTGGTGAAAAGGAAAAAGGAGGCTTATGTGAAATGGTTGGGAAGTAGGAGAGAGGAAAGCTGGGAGGAATATAGAAGGGTTAGAGTGGAAGCAAAGAGGGCGGTGGAGAGGGCGAAGAGAAGAGCAAAAGATGAGTGGTGTAGAAAGGTGACGGAAAATTTTGAATCAGGAAGTAAGATGTTTTGGAAAGAAGTAAATAAAAAAAGGAAGAAGAAGGAGGGGTTGGGGGAGAGGATTAAGGGAGGAGATGGGGAGTGGATAGGAGGAGAGGATAGGGTGAGGAAGAGGTGGGGGGAGTATTTTAGTAGATTATTGAATGAGGTGGGGGGGGGAGGGGAGGAAGAGGTGCAAGAGGTGAGGTTGGGGAGTGAATTGGGGAGGGAGGGGGAGGATGAAATACAAATGGAGGAAATTATTAGGGCCTTGAATAAAGGAAAAAAAGGGAAGTCCGCAGGTCTGGATGGTGTGAGAATGGAAATGTTGCAGAAGGGTGGTATAGGGGTGGAGGAGTGGCTGTATAGGTTATATAATATATGTTGGAGGAGTGGTGTGGTACCGCAGGATTGGGAGGATGGATGTTTGGTTCCCCTGTATAAGGGGAAAGGGGATAGGATGGAATGTGGGAATTATAGAGGTATATGTCTGTTAAGTGTGGTAGGGAAAGTGTATGGGAGAATACTGATTGAGAGAGTGAGAGGTTTAACGGAGGGGAGAATGGGGGAAGAACAAGGAGGATTTAGGGAGGGAAGAGGGTGTGTGGATCAAGTGTTTACACTAAAGATGCTTGTGGAGAAAAGTATTGAGAGGAAAGGGAAAGTGTATGGGTGTTTTTTAGATTTAGAGAAAGCATATGATAGAGTGAAGAGGGGTGAATTGTGGAGGGTGTTGGAGGAAAATGGAGTGGGGGGTAAATTAGGTAAAGGTATCAGGGCATTTTATAGGAATAGTAGAATGTGTGTGAGAGTGTTAGGAGGGGAGAGTGAGATGTTTGGGGTGGCGAGAGGACTGAGGCAGGGGTGTGTAATGTCGCCGTGGCTATTTAATTTGTTTATGGAGAGTGTTTGCAGAGGAATGGTGAGGGAGGGGAGGGGGTGGAATTGATGAATGGGAATGATAGAAGGGAAGTGAACATGATACTGTTTGCGGACGATACTGCCCTAGTGGCGAAGAGCGCGGAAGGGTTGAGGTATTTGGTGAGGGAGTTTGAGAGAATGTGCGGACAAAAGGGGCTTAAAATAAATCCTGGTAAGAGTAAAGTGTTAGTGTTTGAGGAGGAGGAAAGTGAGGAGGGGGAGGGGTTAGAGGTTCGAGTGGGGGGTGTAGTTCTGGAAGAAGTAAAGATTTTTAGATATTTAGGGATGGATTTGGGTAAGGGAGGAGGGATGAAGGAGGAGATAGAACATAGAGTAGGAGAAGGAATGAGAGCGTTGAGTGGTCTGAGAGAAGTATGGAAAGGGGGGGATTTATCACAGAAAGTTAAGATAAGTATGTTTGAAAAAATTTGTGTACCAGCGGTGTTGTATGGGTGTGAAACGTGGGGGTTGAATGCTAGGTCCAGGAAGAAGTTGGAAGTATTTGAGATGAAGGGGTTGAGAGCGGTTTGTGGGGTTAGCAGAAGGGAGAGGATTAGGAATAGGGTGGTGAGGGAGAGATGTGAGTGGAGGAATGGGTTGGTGGGAAGAGCGGAGAAGGGAATGTTAAGATGGTATGGGCATCTAGTGAGAATGGAGGAACAGAGAGTGGTTAGGAGAGTATGGGAGGCGGAGGGGATAGGAAGGAGAGGAAGGGGGAGACCAAGAAGGAGGTGGATGGATGGAATAAAGGAGATGCTGGAGGAGGGAGGGATGAGGGAGGAAGAGGGTAGGGTGTTGGCGAGGGATAGAGTGGGGTGGAGGAGGTGGGTGAGGGCGAGATGAGGGGAGGTGTGAGTGGGAGAGGCTGTACGTACCACTACCCCGCTCAAGCGGGAAAAAGTGTAAGCATAATAATAATAAATAAATAAATATATATATATATATATATATATATATATATATATATATATATATATATATATATATATATATATATATATATATATATATATATAAATATATATATATATATATATTTATATATATATATATATATATATATATATATATATATAACTCTCTATATATATATATATATATATATATATATATATATATATATATATATATATATATATATATATATATATATATATATATATATATATATATATATATATATATATATATATATATATATATATATATATATATATTTATATATATGTAATAATAATATATATATATATATATATATATATATATATATATATATATATATATATATATATATATGTATATATATATATATATATATATATATATATATATATAATATATATATATATATATATAAATATATATATATATGAAATATATATATATATATAATATATATATATATATATATATATATATATATATATATATATATATATATATATATATATATATATATATATATTTATATATATATATATATATATATATATATATATATAACTATATATATATATATATATATATATATATATATATATATATGTTTATATATATATATATATATATATATATATATATATATATATATATATATATATATATATATATATATATATATATATATAAATATATATATTTATATATATATATATATATATATATATATATATATATATATATATATATATATATATATATATATATATATAACTATAACTATATATATATATATATATATATATATATATATAAATATATATTATATATATATAAAAATATATATATATATATATATATATATGTATATATTATATAACATATAATAATAATAATATATATATACACAAATAAATATATATATATATATATAAGATAATAATAATAATAATAATAATCATAATAATAATAATAATATATATATATATATATATATATATATATATATATATATATATATATATATATATATATATATAGAAATATATATATATATATATATATATATATATATATATATATATATATATATATATATATATATATATATATATATATATATATATATATATATATATATATATATATATGAAAAGACACACATATATATATATATATATATATATATATATATATATATATATATATATATATATATATATATATATATATATATATATATATATATATATATATATATATATATATATATATATATATATATATATATATATATACATATATATATATATATATATATATATATATATATATATATATATATATATATATATTATATATATATATATATATATATATATATATATATATATATATATATATATATATATATATAGGGTTATTACTTGCTAGATTGGTGGCTTCTTTAAGAGCAAGCACCCTATATAAGAGGATGGTAATTTAGAAATCCATATTTGAAATGATGTTTTTATTCAACATAAGTAAAATATGAAATAAGTATAAAAGTAATAAAAGTTCCTTCTGTGAGATACTCTTCGCAGGCGAGCCGTAGCCCTTCCGTGAAATTTCCCGCTCTTGCCGAGAGCGTTTTAAGTTTGGAGGATTTCTGGGAGAGAGTATCTTGATTCTTCTTGTTAATTTATTCTGACTCTGTATCTGACTGAAGAGTATCTCAAAAGGACGAGTTTATATATATTTTCACTTTGACTTATGCTAAAATTTTGCTCGCGCAAATCTTAGCATAAGTACGAACATAAATTAAAATTTTTTTACAAAGTTATAATGGAGTGCTACATTACTTCCTGCGCTAAACACGGAGTGAGAAAGTATGTTATAATAATTATACAAGAAATAATAACTAAAATACATAGTTATACTTTCAAATGCAAACATATCTAATTATGTCCGAAGACATAAGTAGACATATAAACATTTGAAGGCAAAAATAGTATACATGAAATTTGAAGAATATTCAAATACGAGCATAACTGGTTACATCCGAAGATCTAAACATATATACAAGTATTTGAATACATATAAATACAATAATGTTATATATACAGAAAATAAAAAGTGCATTTAAACACAAACATATTTGGTTATATCCGTTAGATATAAACAAACATACAAACATTTAAATGCATAAAAGTACAAAAATGTTAATACATAATAATTATTGATATGAAACAATTGAATTATTCACAAGTTAAATAGGCCACATTGATCGAACCGTTAAATCCAAGGAAAGGTCCAGTATAAGACGTTTCTAATGTATCCATGATTTGACCAATGCGCACGTAGTTTTCAAAGCTGTAGTTACGAGAGAAACATTGCTTGACATATGTAGAGACGAAGTTGCTTGAAATTTAGGTCCTTTATTTGAAAAATTTCTTCATACATAAAAGGGAGCGGTCACAGAACCATTTAGAATTCGAAAAGGAATCAGAGTTCGTAGTGGAATTCAAAAATGAGTTTCTGCCCATAATCCAAACTTAAAATGATGAAAGAAATCCATACCGTAAAGGAAGTTACATATGTAGAGGTGAAGTTGCTTGAAATTTAGGTCCTTTATTTGAAAAATTTCTTCATACATAAAAGGGAGAGGTCACAGAACCATTTAGAATTCGAAAAGGAATCAAAGTTCGTAGTGGAATCCAAAATGAGTTTCTGCCCATAATCCAAATTTAAAATGATAAGAGAAATCCATATCGTAAGGGAAGTTTGCTGTCTGACGATGAATCATCGAACTGTGATAGTTGTGAAAAGACGAAGATCATAATCAAAATTAATTAAATGAAAGTGAGTTCGTATTGATGTTAGTTTAGCAGGTCATCTTCTCGGAGTGTTCAGTTAGAATTTTAGTATTGTAGTTTTCCTTTTCTTCATTTGTTTGTTTTCTTTGATTATCAGAAGGCATGATCAGAAGTTCTGGGTGTTTATTACCAGGTTCACCAAATTTATATAAAATTTTGACTTGCTAAGTTGGTGGCTACTGTGAGCGTACCCTATATAAGAGGATGAAATGATTATAAATCCATATTTGAAATGATGTTTTTATTCAACATAAGTAAAATGAAATAAGTATAAAAGTAATAAAAGTTCCTTCTGTGAGATACTCTTCGCAGGCGAGCCGTAGCCCTTCCGTGAAATTTCCCGCTCTTGCCGAGAGCGTTTTAAGTTTGGAGGATTTCTGGGAGAGAGTATCTTGATTCTTCTTGTTAATTTATCTGACTGAAGAGTATCTCAAAAGAACGAGTTTATATATATTTTCACTTTGACTTATGCTAAAATTTTGCTCGCGCAAATCTAAGCATAAGTACGAACATAAATTAAAATTATTTTACAAAGTTATAATGGAATTACTATATATATATATCTATATATATATATATATATATATATATATATATATATATATATATATATATATATATATATATATATATATATATATATATATATATATAAATATATATATATATATATAGACTATAAACACTATATATATATATATATATATATATATATATATATATATAATATATATACTACTACTATATATATATATATATATATATATATATATATATATATATATATATATATATATAACTTATAAATCTACATATACATATATATACATGCTATATATATATATATATATATATATATATATATATATATATATATATATATATATATATATATATATATATATATATATATATATATATTGCAATCTTAGCTCGCCAATGTTCTGTGGGGGATTACATTGGAAGTGAAACGATTAATGTAATGATAAGATGTATGTATGTATTCAGAGTGAGTAAATGGTACACAAAATGATAGTAAACATATTCGAGTTTCTATGATGATATTACACACAATTCTCTAACAAAGAACAAAAATGGAGAAAATAATAAAGAAGTATTCAGTAAACAATATTCTTTGGAAGATCAGTTTCCATTAGACACTACTTCAGTATTCCTTAATACTTTGTATTTTCCACCCCTGGTGCGAATTATTCTTGTCAATGTCTTCCCATACTGGTATTTTGGTGTCGTATGTTATCTTATGGAAGACTTTCCCTTGAATATAATTGAGCGTTCCAGGGTTGATTCAGGGTAAGTGGTGATGGATTCTGTTCTCTAACTCTTCGTTCCATCATGTCCCTCCGAGATTGAGACCAGTGCTGTATAATGACCAATCGGAGTTGTAATGTGTACATCATTCAAGTATTCATTAGCTATTTCAGCTGTTTAAGTCTGACATTTCCCTGCATTAAAATGTACTATTCTCCGAAATAAGGTGCAAATGTGACAGCGTATAAGTCTGTGATGTTGATATTGTAATGTTCAGCATTTAAGCGACTATCATCAAAGAGGTAAAGATCTCTGTATAAGTGCCGTCAAGGAAAAGTCACTCGACACCATTGCCGATCCTCCTTAATGTGCTATGTTGACGAATGTTACTTGTAGCTTATCTTTCATTTGATCGTCAATACATTCTAGGACGGTGATCCGAACTATTAAAGCAATCAATGTCCCAGTTGACATGTTCAATTGCAAATGCTAATCCAGCTCAGTGATGTACCGAGAATAGTTGTGGGCTCCTGATGACCTTCGCGAGTAATAATTTTGCTCAGCAAATGGCATTCTAATGGTATCCGTACTTACTCCGGTTCCATGAACTGTATTTGAATGTTTATTGTCATAGTAAAACACCATTATACATACATATATATATATATATATATATATATATATATATATATATATATATATATATATATATATATATATATAAAATATATATATATATATATATATATATATAATATATATATGTATATATATATATATATATATATAATATATATATATATATATATATATATATATATATATAATAATATATAATAATATATGCTATATATATATATATATAATAATAATAATAATAATATATATAATAATAATAATAATAATATATATATATATATATAAAATATATATATGCAAATTTCAACTGACTTAAAATGTTAGATTCTCAAATAAGAGATATTTTGAGCACAATCAATTCTTAAATAAAAGTCATTTAAGAAGAACACAAAGAAGATATTACTTTACTTCATGTTTTGACAATGTTATCTCATTGGCATTAAGAAACAAGCTCAGGCACGCCCATAGATTATATACATCTGAAGGGTATCTTTTTGTGATGTGTATAATAACATAATAATAATATATATATGTATATGTATATATATATAATATAATATATAATATATATATATATATATCTATATATATGTATATATGTAATAATAATATATATATAATATATAATAATATGAAATAATAATATAATATATAATAATATAATAATAATATATATAATAATATATAATAATATATATGTATATAATATGTAATAATAACTCAATATACTATATATATATATATATATAATATATATAATAATAATATGTATATGTAATATAAATATATATATATATGAATTAATAATATATATATATGTATATATTATCCTTCTATGTAATAATAATAATAATAATAATAATAATAATATATATAACAATAATAATAATGTATGCTATAATAATAATAATATGCAATATAATAATAATATGTATGTAATATGTATGTTTATATGTTTATATATGTAATAATAATAATAATAATAATATATATATAATAATAATATGTATATATATATGTAATAATAATAATATGTAATATAATAATAATATAAAAATAATCTATAATAATAATAATAATATATAATAATATAATAATATGTAATATAATAATAATAATAATAATAATAACAATAATAATATAATAATATTAATATATATGTATGTAATAATATATAATAATAATAATATATATGTTTATAATAATAATAATAATAATAATAATAATATAATATAATATAATAATAATAATATAATAATAATATAATATAATAATAATAATAATAATAATAATATGTATATATATATATAATAGCAATAATAATATAATAATATAACCAATAATATCGATAATAAACAATAACGTATATGTATGTATATATATATATATATGTATATATATAATAATAATATGTATGGCAATAATATCATATATCTTTCTTCTATAATATGTAATATGTATGTATATATGTAATAATATAATATATGTTGTATATATAATATATATAATATATATATATACATATGTAATAATAATAATATAATATAATAATAATATATATAATATGTATATATATATATATATATATATATAATAATATATATTTATATAATATATAATATTAATTATAATATGAAAGAATAATAATAATAGTAATATAATATATAATAATAATATGTAATAATAATATGTAATAATAATAATAATAATAATATAATAATAATATATGTAATAATAATAATATATGTATGTAATAATATATATAATAATAATTAATATATATATGCTATATATATATATATATATATATATATATATAATAATATATATATATATATATATATATATATATAAATATATATATATATATAATATATATATATATATATAATAATATATTTATATAAATATATATATATATATATATATATATATATATATATATATATATATCTTTCTTTCTTTATCTTCCTCTTTGCCCCAAGACTGGGGGTAAGGTGCGTGTCATGCATCGGAAAAGAAAAGCAGTAGAAGAATATAACAAAATTGCTAATCGTTCCTCAGTTCGGTGCATGTTTGAGCAAGCTGTTCCCCAGTTATATGGGAGTCAAGGATAGAATGATATATATATATATGTAATAATATATATATATATATATATATATATATATATATATATATATATATATATATATATATATATATATATATATATATATATATATATATATATATATATATATATATATTAATATTATTGAATGGAATTTTTTTAAGCACTGCATGTTAAGCACAGTAGTAGTAGTAGTAGTAGTAGTAGTAGTAGTAGTAGTAGTAGTAGTAGTAGTAGTAGTAGTAGTAGTAGTAGTAGTAGTAGTAGTAGTAGTAGTGGAGTAGTAGTAGTAGATGTTGTAAGCACAGTAGAGTGGAGTATTTTATTTGTCAGAGAAATTAGTTAGTAATTTTTCTAATTTAAATTTTAAGAATAAATAATAAAAAAAAACTCAAGACCGTTTCAATAAATTTGATCGGTGTGAAACTAGTTGGACCCAAAGTTAGAGTAAATTAGAATTCTCTATAAATTTTAGCTTTTTGAAATTTATGAATATTAAAATAGTTGCATCGTTTTTATTATTACATAGGTTTTAAACATGTATTAATTATGAATAAAGGAAGGAAGGAAGGAATTAAGGAAGGAAGCAAGGAAGGAAGAGGAGATAGATGGTCTTGCGTTGCTTTGTTTTTTTTTATATTAATACACAGGTTTTAAACATTTTTAATTATGTACAATATACACATCAAGTAAGGAAGAGGGAGAGAAGATAGACGGTATCTTCTTGTTCCATGGAAAACTTATTTTTTCCCTAAATCAAATGAACGTATTTTTACAACCCCATCCCGTTTCGTTAAAATATGGGATATGCGTACTATTATTTATTCTTCTCATTTAATTAAGCTCAGCAGAAACAAATTTACAAAAAAATTTCCTTTAAAAAGTACGAAACTGTCATACTCGTATATTTAGCAGTTATAGAAACGTGTGTTGAATTCATATGAGCGTTGGTTTATCCCTTCTTGTATTTGAATACAGATGAACATTGGTTTATTCCTTGTATTTGAATACAGATGAACATTGGTTCATTCCTTGTATTTGAATACAAATGAACATTGGTTCATCCCTTGTATTTGAATACAAATGAACATTGGTTCATCCCTTGCATTTGAATACAAATGAACATTGGTTCATCTCTTGTATTTAAACACAAATGAACATTGGTTCATTGCTTGTATTTGAATACAAATGAACATTGGTTCATCCCTTGCATTTGAATACAAATGAACATTGGTTCATCTTTTGTATTTAAACACAAATAACATTGGTTCATCCCTTGTATTTGAATACAAATGAACATATTGGTTCATCCCTTGTATTTGAATACAAATGAGCATTGGTTTATCCCTTATATTAAATGAGGAAAACAAAAGTTATAAAAATTAAGAAATAAGAGTGCACCAATGTCAATATCATCGATTTGGTTATATGTAGTTTTGCATGAATGAAAAATATGGAATTTTTAACTAGTTTAACAAAATTAGTAAAAGAGTTATATATAGGTATATATATATATATATATATATATATATATATATATATATATATATATATATATATATATATATATATATATATATATATAACATATATATATATATATATATAACTATATATATATATATATACATATATTTATATATATATATATATATATATATATATATATATATATATATATATATATATATATATATATATATATATATATATATATATATATATATATAAAAATATATATATATATATATATAATATTGTATTTTTATGTATTCAAATATGTAATAGTATGTAATAATATGTATGTATGTATATGTATGTAATGTATGTATGTATAATAATATGTATATATATGTATATATATATATATAATGTAATATATATATATAATAATATATAAATATAATAATATAATATATAATATATATATATAATAATATATTAATAATAATATATGTAATAATAATAATATATAATATAATAATAATAATAATAATAATAACAACAACATAATAATAATAATAATAATATGTTTGCTATTAAATATAATAATAATAATATATATGTAATAATAATAATAATATGTAATAATATATATATGTAATAATAATAATAATATGTAATATATCGTAATTATTTTATTTTTTTAGTCTTAATGCATAGAAAAAGAAAAGAAATATAATAATAATAATAATAATAATAATAATAATAATAATATATATATATATATATATGTATATACCGTATATATATTTATGACCCCAGACTTAACTGCTATGATCATTCATACACGTACACTTTTGGTAAGGTATGAAACACTTTTTTCTTTCATTTTCCCCACTTCCTATGACTTAAATAATTTTAAATGCCGTATGAAGATTCATTTCGGTCCTTGAATAGGAGATTCATAGTCCAGACCGTTCAACTCTGATGGATTCCATGAGTCTTTTCTCATCATTTGATATTGCAAATATAGTCATTGGGCGAAGTTCCAACTCTGGGGTCGAACTACTGTATGTTGCAATTGAAAATCAGCATAACCGACGTTTTACCTTTCAACCATCCTCAGAGTAAAAAAAAAAACACTTTGAATCAAGAACAACTTCAAACAAACTGTCTTTTCTCATATATATATATATATATATATATATATATATATATATATATATATATATATATATATATATATATATATATATATATATATATATATATATATATATATATATATATATATATATATATATATATATATATATATATATATATATATAATGCCGGATGGCATTCCTCCCCGAGTTTTGAGGAAGTGTGCTTCCGTGCTATCCCCGCCCCTCGTTCAACTATACTCTCTATGTCTCAATACTAACACTTTCCCTCAGTGTTGGAAGCACGCACATGTCCAACCTATTCCGAAAAAAGGAAGCCGCTCTGATCCTTCCAACTATCGCCCTATAGCTCTTACTTGTATTCTATCTAAGATCTTTGAAACTCTTCTCAACTCTCATTTCTTAGATCATCTGGAATCTCATTCACTTCTTTCCGATCGCCAGTACGGCTTTCGGCGCTCGAGGTCTACTGGCGATATACTTTCCTATCTTACTGATTTATGGTTTTCCGCTCTTAGGAACTACGGGGAGACTTGCGTGGTGGCGCTTGACATATCAAAGCTTTTGACCGGGTATGGCACGTGTCACTGCTCTCAAGCTCCACTCCTCCTTTGGGTTTCCTCCTTCTCTTTGCTTACTTATGTCTAGCTTTCTTTCAAATCGCTCAATATTGGCTGTTGTTGATGGGGCGACTTCTTCTTCCTTTTCTGTCAATAGTGGTGTTCCTCAGGGTTCTGTCTTATCTCCTACTTTATTTCTGCTTTTCATTAATGATCTTCTCCCCTGCACTATCCCCTCATATGCCGATGACTCGACCCTTCATTCTTCAACTCATTTCAATTCTGCTCCCTCTTTTACTTCTAGAATTGCCTCTCGTCTTATCTTTCGATTCTATTCTCGCTGATCTGGATAGAATTTCGGGTGGGTCGTCTGAACCTTGTGAAATTCAATTCTTTAAAAACTCAACTTCTACAAATCTCCCTCTCTAAGACACCTTCTAACTTTCCTATCTCTTTCGACGGTTCTCTCGTCTCTCCTGTTGACAATATAAACATCCTTGGCCTTAACATAAACAAAAAAATGTCTTGGAAACCTCACATCACAACGGTTGCTAGGGCGGCCTCAAAGAAACTGGGAGTTCTGTTTAGTCTGCGAGACTTTTTTCCTCTTCCCAGTTGCTCCAGCTAAACAGGCCTCATCCGCCCTTGTGTAGATTGTGCCTCTCTGATCTTGGGGATCTGGTTCTTGATCATGGGTGGGTCAGTCAAAGTCTAAGTACTGTCATGGTCCCGATCTTCTGGTTCTGTTTCATGCAGCAGTGCCTGGATGCTTTATCCTACCTGCCAGGTTTGAAGCAGCAGATGCTACAGGACACATAACCGCTTGCTCCATACGTCATCTCCGTCATCTGCTTAAGCCACTGCCTGCAGATCATGCAGCAGTTCTTCTAGTGTGTCATGTAACTCAAGTGGTTCCTCTTGGTGACACTACTTTCTATCTATTCTGTAGTTCTGTCTTCTGTGTTTCCTGCTGAATTTAATCTCTCCACTTCAAAGCCTGCGTCTGTGCTCATCTGTGTAATTTACGTTAGCTGTAGACTTCTGAGGCGTGCAACACCCCCTCATGAATAGGGCTTCGCCCGTGAGTGGTGTAGTGACAACTGTAAAAAAAAAAAAAAAAATATATATATATATAAATATATATATATATATATATATATATATATATATATATATATATATATATATATATATATATATATATATATATATAGCTATATATATATATATATATATATATATATATATATATATATATATATATATATATATATATATATATATATATGTAACCAAAATGTCCTATATATATGTATATGTAATAATATAATATAATAATAATAATATATATATATATAATAATAATAATATGTAATAATATAATAATAATAATATAATAATATAATGTAATATAATAATAATATATATATAATAATATGCAATAATAATAATAATAATATGTATATGTAATATAATATATATGTAATATATATATGTATATATATAATAATAATAATAATATATATGGTATATATGATTAATAATAATAATATAATAATAATAATAATAATATGTAATAATAATAATAATAATAATAATAATAATAATAATAATAATAATAATATAATATATAATAATAATATATATATGTAACAATAATAATAATAATATAATAATAATATATATATATAACTCATATGCTATATATATATATGTTGGTATATATCAATCTATATTAT
>JABUQX010147375.1:0-15000 GCA_015478945.1 Trachelipus rathkii
ATGTGAAAAGCTAGAAAGGGTATGTGGGTAAAGGGTGGGTGCAAACGAAGGAAGGGAGTGAATGGTGGGTGAGGTGAGTGAGGTGGTAAAAAAGGAAAAAAGAGGCTTATGTGGAATGGTTGGGAAGTAGGAGAGAAGATAGTTGGGAGGAATATAGAAGGATTAGAGTGGAAGCAAAGAGGGCAGTGGAGAGGGCGAAGAGAAGAGCAAAAGGGGAATGGTGTAGAAAGTGACCCAGGAAAAGTTTGAATCAGGGGTAAGATGTTTTGGAAAAGAAGTGTAAAAAAAGGAAGAAGGAGGGTTGGGGGAGAGGATTAAGGGAGGAGATGGGAGTGGATAGGAGGAGAGGATAGGGTGGGAGGAAGAGGTGGGGGGAGTACTTTAGTGGACTATTGAATGAAGGGGGTGAGGGGAGGAAGAAGTGCAGAGAGGTGAGGATGGGAAATGAAGTAGGGGAGGGAGGGAGGATAAATACAAATGGAGGAGAATTATTAGGGCTGTAGATAAAGGAAAGAAAGTCCACAGATCTGGATGGTGTGAGAATGGAAGTGAAGTGCAGAAGGGAGGTAGGTGGAGGAATGGCTGCATAGGTTGTATAACATATGTTGGAGGAGTGGTGAAGAGTTACCACAGGATTGGGAGGATGGTTGTTTGATTCTCTGTATAAGGAAGGGGATAAGGATGGAATGTAAAATTATAAGAGAGGTATATGTCTTTTTAAGTGGTAGGAAATTGGCTTTTGGAAAATACTGGAGTTGAGAGAGTAGAGGTTTAACGGAGGAGAATGGGAAGAACAAGGAGGTTTAGGAGGGAAGAAGGGGGTGTGTGGATAAATGTTCATTAAAGATACTTGTGGAGAAAAGTATAGAGAGGAAAGGGAAAGTGTATGGGTGTTTTTAGATTTAGAGAAACATATGATAGAGTGAATAGGGGTGAATTATGGAGGGTGTGGGAGGAAAATGGGGTGGGGGGTAATTTAGGGAAAGGTATAGGAATAGTAGAATGTGTGTGAGAGTGTTAGGAGGGGAGAGAGAGATGTTTGGGATGGTGTGTGGATTGAGGCAGGGGTGTGTCTGTCGCCGTGGCTATTCAATCTGTTTATGGAGAGTGTTTGCAGAGGAATGGTGAGGAAGGGGGAGTGGAATTGATGAATGGGAATGATAGAAGGGAAGTAGAACATGATACTGTTTGCGGATGATACTGCCCTAGTGGCGAAAGAACGTGGAAGAGCTGAGGTATTTGGTGAGGGTTTGAGAGAATGTGTGGACAAAGAGGGCTTAAAATAAATCCAGGTAAGAGTAAAATCTTAGTGTTTGAGAGGAATTAGCAGGAGGGAGGTGTTGAGGTTAGAGCTAGGGGAATGTAGTGATGGAAAGTGAAAGGTTTAGATATTTAGGGATGGAGTTGGGTAAGGGGAGGGATGAAGGAGGAGATAGAGCATAGAATAGGCGAAGGGAATGAGGAAAGCTTTAGAGTGGTCTGAGAGAAATATGGAAGGGGGGGGGAAAGTCAAGATAAGTATGTTTGAGAAAATCTGTGTCGGTATTGTACGGGTGTGAAACGTGGGGTTGAATGCCAGGTCCAGGAAAAGTTAGAGTATTTGAGGTGAAGGGGTTGAGAGCGGTTTGTGGGGTCAGTAGGAAGGGAGAGGATTAGGAATAGGGTGGTGAGGAGAGATGTGATTGGAGGAATGGTCTGGAGTGGGAAGAGCGGAGAAGGGAATGTTAAGATGGTATGGGCATTTAGTAGTGAGAATGGAGGAACAGAGAGGGGTTAGGAGAGTTTGGGAGGCGGGGATAGGAAGGAGAGGAAGGGGGAGACAAAGAAGGAGGTGGATGGATGGAATAAAGGAGATGCTGGAGGAGGGAGGGATGGGGGAGGAGGAGGGTAGGGTGTTGAGGATAGAGTGGGGTGGAGGAGGTGGGTGAGGGCAGAGATGAGAGGGGGTGTGAATGAGGGAGGCTGTACCACTACCCCGCTCAAGCGGGATAAAAGTGAATGTATAATAACCTTCTAAATAAACCAATAATATATACATAACCATATATAGAAATTTATATATATATATATATATATATATATATATATATATATATATATAGAGAGAGAGAGAGAGAGAGAGAGAGAGAGAGAG
This sequence comes from Trachelipus rathkii, assembly GCA_015478945.1. NCBI lineage: Eukaryota > Metazoa > Arthropoda > Malacostraca > Isopoda > Trachelipodidae > Trachelipus > Trachelipus rathkii. The sequence goes on from JABUQX010147375.1 coordinate 2,135, forward strand.
AGAGAGAGAGAGGCGGGTGAGCGGGAGAGTCGCATGGCAAGGTCGTGGGTTCGAATCCTAGTTCGGGTGAGGTAAAAATTACCTAGAGAAGTTCCCTAATTGAATAGGGCTATGCCTGTGGTGTGAACTTTTTAAAATAAAAAAAAATAAAAAAAAAATAAACCGTTAAGGTAAAAGATCTTTATAAAGATTAATTTATTTTATATTTATTTAATTACAACAAATTTACACTAAATAAATGTCAAGCTTTCGTGGGTATGATCACCTCACTTCTTCGGGACTGATTAGTAAACTTCTCCATCCATAATGAATTTGACTATTAAATTTGCTGGCTACTTAGTCGTTCAGGCAACTTCGTAGTGCTAGAATTTTCTTGGTTAAACTTTTTTGAGCATTTTGTTTAGAGAGACCGATTCTTTTAAGTAGAGATTTGTTATGTCGTCTAGAAGAACTTCACCTCTTTGTAGATTGAAATTTGTTTTGTTTTTTATTATAAATGATTCTATTAGTTTTCTATTTTCAGTGCTTGGAATAGGATAATGGTATTAGCAGAATTAATATTAATTTTATGGTTGTTATTTTGTCGGTGTTGGACTAATGACGAAGATTGTTTATCTAAATTTAAATCGGTTTTGTGTTGATTGATTCTAATTTTGAAGGTATTGGTTTCTTCTATATAGGTTTTTGTGCAATTTTCGCAATTAATTTTGTAGATGCCAGCATTAGTATTTAGGTTACTGTTTATGGGTTTAAGTGCATGTTTTAAAACTATATTATTGGATTTGACTGTGTTTATGTAGTTTGAGATGTGATTACGGATAACTGATTTTTGTAAAGCGAAAGGTTAAGAATGAGTAAGGGGAATCTGCATAGAATAATGAAAAGGGATGGTGCTTTCGTAACTGATGAAATGGATGTGAGAAAAGTGTGCAAGGAATATTTCGAAAATTTGCATAACATTGGCAGTAATGAAGAGGTGATAATGAATGCATGTGGGTTTGATGGTGCAAGGAGAAATATTTTTTTTTTGGATGAAGCAACTAGTAAGGAGGAGGTAATGGGTAGGGTGAGAAAGCTGAAGAATGGTAAATCTGCAGGCATAGATGGAATCACTGGTGAAATTATCAAGAATGGAGGCGGTGATTGAATGGATTAGGAAGTTGTGTAACAAAGCGTTTTATGGAGCATATAAGTTCCGAGATTGGAGGAGTAGTAATAGTACCAGGGGCGTAGCCAGGGGGGGCTGAGGCGGCTGCACGAAATTATCGACAGTGCAATTTTTCAGCAGAAAACAAGCTATATATATTATATATATATATATATATATATATATATATATAATATATATATATATATATATATATATATATATATATATATATATATATACTATATATATATATATATATATATATATATATATATATATATATATATATATATATACTCTATATATATATACAGAGCTTAGGGTTGCCACTGAGTTGCGCCTATAACAATCAATTGTAGGCGCACAGGCGCATAGGCGCTAGGCGCATAGGCGGACTAAGCAAAGGCGCACAGCAAATTCTCTGCGCCTAGCCACGCCTATGAACAGGAACAAAACATTTTTACCCTTAAAAGCTAAGAAGAGTAAGATCTTTTTCAAAAAAAGTTATCAAACTTATATATATATATATATATATATATATATATATATATATATATATATATATATATATATATATATATATATATATATATATATATATATATATATATATATATATATATATATATATATAACTATTTCTGTATTTTTTAACTACAAATAAATTGGCAACTATGGCTCTGAAAATTTTCAACTTCTTCAGCGCTCGTGCTGAGCCTCCTGGGGGAAAACATGGACCACAAGGACATGGAGGAGGAAGAGGACGTGTAGATATTAGTTTACGGTGTTTTAATTACAAAAATTATTAAATGTGTTTTCTTCCTTATAAAAGCATGCTTTTATTATCGCATAAAGTTTACTTTGCAAATAAATTTAGCAAACAGCCACCGGTCGGCGAAAAGTCGCAGGCGCAAAGGCGCATAGGCGAATAGGCGCTGATGTGACAAAAATATAGGCGCTAGGCGCACTAGGTCCGGCGGCATAAGCGGCGCAAATTAAAGCGACATGAGGCACTTAGGCGCAGGTGCACTCAAATATTATGGCGCATTGGCTCTGTATATATATATATATATATATATATATATATATATATATATATATATATATATATATATATATATATATATATATATATATATATATATATATATATATATATATATATATAACATCTTTTTTTATATATATATTTATATATATATAAAAGATAATAATGAAGCTCTTATTCAAGAAAAAAATCAGAAAGCTTTTAGACAAACAATTGGACATCAAAATAAGAAGAAATGTGAAGGAAAAATAGAAAAACTTGTACCAGTTATTGAAACTATATGTTTATGTGGCCAGCAAGGTCATTTGTATTAAGGGGCTCAAGTGACTCTGGCCGTATTGAATTATCAACTCAACTGAAAATGACGGAAATTTTAGAAGCCTTCTTAGGTTTCGAGCAAATGGAGGTGACCAGGTTTGAAGAACCACTTACTTCTATCGTCCAAAAATTCAATGTATCCGAGTCCGATGATACAGAATGAAATCCTAGTCATTTAGTCAACTTATACAAAGGAAAATAGTGGAAGAAGTTAATAAAAACAATTTTTTTCAGCATTAGCTGATGAAACAACGGATATTTCCAAACAGAACAGTTTTCACTTTGTGTAGGGTACCGATTGTTGGTGATGGAGGTGATACTCCTTTTACTAAGAGAGGATTTTTATCATTTGTTCCGGTTTATGATATCTCAGGAAAGCATTGGCAAATAATTTTGAAGAGACTCGGCTATCTTGGTTTAAAACTCGAAAGTTTAGAGGCCCAAGAGTTATGGTGGAATATATACTTCCATGAGAGAACGAATTCCGAGGTGCAATCTGTTATTCCAGATGACATCCTAAAGCTCTATACACTGCATTACGTAGCATTGTTTAAATCTATGTCTCTCAGACTCTTCTAAAATTCAGGCAATTTGAAACGTCTTAGGGTTCATCTCTGAAATATGCACTTTTTTTCGATCAAGTCCGAAGCGCACAAAACTACTGTAAGATAAAATAAAAGTTTTTTAGTAACAAAACAACAAGAGGACCAAAGAGATGTGCGAGACCAGATGGTGTGAACGGCATGAAGCGGGTTTTCCTTTTTAAAGAGACTCTTGAGCCAATACTTGCGTCATTGGAAGAAATAAGAATGGCCTGATGAATTATCACAGAAAGATACTTCGTTTATATTCAATCAGTAATTTGAATTTTGTAACATTATACATGCAAATTTATGGAATAACCTACACCTTGGCAAAACAGTTACAGAGTGTCTCCATATGGACATTGTCAGTGCAATAAAATTAGTGAAACATTATTCAACTTCTCGAAAAAAGATAGACAAAATGCAGACACAGGTTTAAAATCACTTATTCTACACTGCAGCTAAAAAATGTGGCCGACAGGTTAGGTGATACCATTCAAAACTAGTTTCTATGAATCCAGATGTATTACCCACATCTAGTTTTATTCATTCTGTGGTTATGGTTTTTTTGTTGACACCAGTCGTTTCTCATAAAACCACTATATTTTATCAGAAGAGAGTGCAATGTACCCCTTTGTGGCATATTGAAAAAAGCATCCTCTTTGCAGGGGCGACCTTCAGGACTAGGATACACTAAAAGGAGAGTGGTCTCTCTGCAGCGTAAATGGCTGCAAAAGGAAAAACCAAAAACTGCGATCAGTGCTTTGGCTAAGTGTGACAGAGGAGGTTTCCTAACATTTCTACTCTCCTGAATATCTTAGCAGTATTGCTTGTATCCAGCAACAGTTGAAAGAACCTTTTCGACATTAGGCATCTGAAAACGTATTTAGGGCTAGATCCAATATTTGGGATTTTGGGACCCCATTTTGGCCACTAAAAATGGACATAAAATTATTAATTTTCAGACAATTTTGATGAGGAAAAAAAGCAAACCATTTTTTTTACCTATAAAACGTCTATTTCGGGTGTTTTTCTTTTTGTGTGTCTTTGGTCATTGTTTCAGCGTTTTCATTTTTCAGAACCTAATTTTTGACATTTTTTTCATCAACTTCAACAATTTTTTTCAGAAATTACTTCAAACTTAAAATATACTTGAGTATACATGGATGGGTCTATTACATACAAAATTGTTTGATTTTTTAAAAATTGTGCTCAGCAATGTCAATTTCAAAATCCACTTTTTTTCAATTGACACAATTTTCAAAAAATCAAAAACTTCTATGTGCATTTTTGCGTAATAGACCCATCTATGTATATTTCAAAAGTTTGGTAATTCGAAAAAAACAACAGGATGACACAAAAATGTCAAGTAGGACTGAAAAAATGAAAACGACAAACAATGTTCCCATACCGCACCCGAAATAAACCGTTATAAAAGAGGTCAAAAAAACTGCCGTTTCTTTTTACTGTCAAAATTGTCCTAGAAAAGTGGGACTATCATCATGCAAGTGAAGTCATCAGGGTCCCAAAAATGACTGGATCCCAATTCTCTAGGAATGAATCATTTGGAGGATCGCATTACAGGTCTTACTTTACTGTCAATTCATCGAGATCTCAGCACAGAACAGCAATGAAAATATTTTGAATCAACTCAGTCAAAAAGCAAGGAAACTGAAATTGATCTTATAAAACTGATAAGCTGGATTCTTATGAAATATATATACCATATATATATATATATATATATATATATATATATATATATATATATATATATATATATATATATACATATATATATATATATATATATATATATACTTATATATATATATATAAATATATGTATATATATATATACTATATATATATATATATATATATATACTTATATATATATATATATATATATATATACTCCATATATATATATATACACCACACCTATACCTATATATATATATATATGTATATATATATATATATATATATATATATATATATATATATATATATATATAACTTATATATATATATATACTCCTCTTTCCCTATATAATTTAACTTCATTTGAAATGTAAACACTTGAGAGAAAGTCCGCCCCCCCCGAAAAAAATTCTGGCTACGGGCCTGAATGAGTACCCACCCTTATAGTAAGTGTAAGAAGGAAGGATAAGGGGAACTATAAAAATTATGGGGAATTAGTTTATTTATTATTGTAGGAAAGATATATACTGATATTTTGGTTGAAAGCGTCGAGTGACCGAGAGACTGATTGGTGAAGAACAAAGGGCCGTTTAGAAGTGGTAAGAGGATGTGTGGATCAAATTTTACAGTAAACAGTGATCGAAGGCAAGAGAGAATGATATAAATTGTTTTTAGGTTTTATGGTTCAAAACAGGCGTGTGATAAGATTAATAGGGAAGCTCAGTGGCAGGTGTTAGTGATATATGAGTTGTTGGTAGTAGGCTTATGAATGGAATTAAAAGTATGTATGACGATAGTGAGCGTGAGTAAGAATAAACAGGTGAAGTGGTTAGTTTTTAATATCAATAGCGGGTAAGGTAAGGGAATGTGTTGTATCTCCTTTGGTTATTCAATTTATACCTATAGGCCATGAGGATCATGTAAGAATTAGAGGTGGGGGTGGAAAGGAATGGTGTTACAATGATGGAGAATGGAAGAGAGTGGAGGGTTTCCTGCTTATTGCTTATAGATGATGTGGTTGTGTGTAGTGAATCTGAAGAGAGTTTGAGAAGATTGATAGAGGGGTTTGGTATGATGTGTAGAGGGGTTGAGAAGGCAATGTAGGTAAGAAAGGTCCTTAGTAGTGAGTGGGGAGAGTCCACGGTTTAAAGTCATGTTAGATGGTGACAACTTGAGCAAATATCCGAGTTTAAATATTTAGGTTATATGTTGGATGAAAAAAGGAACGGATGATACAGAGCCTAGTAGGAAAGTTGTGAATGGTAGGAAGCCTAAGGAAGGTGGCTGGTGTATTTAAATCCTTGGTGGATGTAAAGGGACTAAGTCTTGAATGCGCTAGGGTTTTGCATGAGGGTATGTTATTTGCTATTGGACAGCGTGTTACGGGTATGGTCTGGAGACTATGACAGGGACTGCAGAGCCAGCAAATTTTTTCCGTCTCCTACTCCAGCTCCATCGCATTTTAAATTACTCGGTTTCGACTCTGAAGCCAATCATCATTTTTCAAATCACAGTTCCGATTCCAGCATTTCAAAATTGTTCCAGTTCAGCTCGGCTCCCAACAAATACAGCTATGTTCTTCCCCATTTACTCCCTTGAAATCATTGAATTCTCACAAATTTTTTTGGTATGAATTTAAATTGAATGTTTGTTAATGATGAATATTTTTAAATTACAGAGTTAATAAAGCAAAGGTTAATAAACATGAGCATGAAGGCAAGGACAAGCATACTTCATTTTCAGAATTTTAATATAATTCTCTGATGATAGGCTTTCTCTTCAGTTATGTGACATAATTTTATTAAAAAGTTATTTACTTTATTTTATTTATTTATTTTTTAAAACGGAAATATTATTTTCAGTTTTAGCCTAAAATTTAAAAGGCCTACCATTTTCAGCTGGATCTACCTTTCTTAGCTGCTGGCCATTTCCCAATTTTATTAAAAAATAAATTATATTTCACTTTCTTCCTAAATTTTAAAATAATTTCTCTTTGAACTGCCTGAGCATATATATATATATATATATATATATATATATATATATATAGTTTATTTATATACATATATATATATATATATATATATATATATATATATATATATATATATATATATATATATATATATGTATATATATGCAATATAAATTTATTCAGAACAATTGTTTCCAAAATATAAAACTTCAATAAAATCTTCCTTTAACGATGTCCTTATATCCGATTTTATTATTTTTAAAGCAGAAAAAGCTTTCAACATTCACATGACTAGGAGGCAAAGCTGTGATTGTGCAAGCCGCATCTTAAAAAATTTTAGGATAGCTAGGATTGCCTCTTTAACTGTTTTGATTTCTGTCGATTTTTTTCATTATTTCATCTGTCTTATGGAATTATTCTTTGTATTTTTTTTAAAGAATTTCTAGGTTGAAGGTCTTTTAATGGTAGATTGTTTTTTTTTTTTCAATCACTTTTCTGCATGATCCAGTTAGTCCCATTGTTTGTCAAATCTGACTCCTTCATGTCTTTATCAGCAAGATTAAGGGAGGATTCCTGAAACTGCTGAAATATCTGACTCCGACCCAGATTTCTGTTCGATAGTGCTGTCATTTTTTAAATTTAATACGAAGCATTTTCCTAGCTTTTATATAAATCTTAAGTCCTGAGGAAGATTCCACTGTGGATCAACAAAGATGGTCCATAAGGATATTTCGTTTTCAGTTAACATTCTTTCCCTTCTTTCCACGGAATTTTTTTTATGTCATTTGCTAGAATCCCTTCTCTATAAATATTTTCCTCCAGTCAAATTTTTGATTGAATATTTTTGGTTGCAAAGTATGGGTGTTTTAATAATTCTTTGAGGGTTTCGATTTATTCCCGGCTGTCGGAGAGAGAAAGTTCAAGAACACAATCATGATGTGCTGATATAGTCTTTGAGTTTTTGAGTTGCAGAAACCTTTCGAGCATAAGTCATGTACTTATTGTACTTATTGTCTCGTGATCTAAGATTGTCACTTTTCCACCTTGACTTTTGAACTTCTAATTTTGGGGTACGTGCTGCTTTTGCTATCTGTCTCGCCTTGCTTATAAGATTTGCTGTATGAGTACTGCTGAGACAATCACACTGCTAACGTAAAGTACAGAACTCAAACTCTCATGTTGCAATGTTAAAAATATATTCGGACCCATAGTCTTATCATGTTTATCAATTTCATTCTGAAATCAACTATTGCTTCTTCGCTTTGATATTCAATAAAATCAGTATCACATTTACCAGCTTCCTGTTCCTCATCCTCATTGTCCTTATTTTATTTTTCAATCGTACTGATCATATTTATGTTTGATCTGATCCATAACTAAACTAATTTACTTGCCTCTTATTATTTGAATTCTTTAAAACGTCAATAACAGTGAGTTCTTGGATATATTAACTAATGTTGCAATTGTATATTACTGCTAACGTTTTATTAATATTGTTTTATCTTCCTCCACATATGTATAATATTAATAGCTTGAAATAATTTGAAACTTACCCTTTATTATAACATCATCTTTAAATACATGAAGCTTTCCTTTAAGCAATTTTAAGTTTATTTTTGCTTATCGGCTTCTTCTAGAACTATTTTACGAATATTTTCCCAGTCTAAAGGGACTTCCAGTTTCGATGTCATGTCTCCACGCCAAAAACCTAATGGGTCACTATTTTTAACAGCCATTATAATCAATTGTATTTTAAATTTTTCCCTCGACATAGACCATAACCTTACTTGTTGAAACTAGCCTTAATTAGGCCAGCCATAACCACTGTTATAAATATTGATGTTTATAATTGGAAATAACTAGTTAGAAAAAAGAGAAGTTCTTACCTTGACAAACTATTGCTTTATGCATTAAAATAACATATCTATAATACCTAAGGGAGCTCCTCTAACCATTAAGTTACAGGCTACCTAACAACAACAATTTGTTGATCTCTCCTTTCAAACAATTTGCTTGAGGTTTAATTGCTTTTGCAAGTCAATTAGTCAATAATGGGTTTATCACATTAATAACATAAATTTAATAAAGATAATTACAAGTTTAAGCCAACAATTTAACATGACTACACCTGTATTAAGTTCGCACAAAAATAACCAGACTCTCTTGTCTATTTTTTTGATTGGTTCATTCGTTCGTTTATTTTATCGACATTTTATTATTCTTCTTTGTAAATATATGTTTATAAGAATTTTTATCTACTCAATAATTGTAATTCTATCATACAATATTTAACTTATTATTTAAATTATGTTTTATTTAGTATTATTTATAATAATTGGGGAATTTTAATTACAGTTTTATCATACTCCCAAAGAGAATTGCAGATTCTCAATATTTTATAAATCATCAAGATTATACACCAAATTGGGCATTAGGGCAGCTTTCTTGGATGATTTAGTATAATCTACAAATTATCAGTATCATTGCCACTTTGTTTTGAGTTATATTGGTTTATTGATTGGTGTCAGAGATAATGAGGTTGGTAGATGAGTCAGTGATTTAAGCAGGTAAAAGATTACAGATAACATGATATGCTATTTGACCATTATCTATTTTATCTTGCTGTTCTAATTTTACTTTCCTTTATCACTATTAGAGTAATCACTTACCAATCATTCAAAATGTTAAAGATATATATCATGGGTGAGTAAGTTCTCATCATTTCACTTGATTCATCTCCAAGTTATTCCCATGCAACTTTGACCAATTCTCTCAAAAGCTAAAAGCAAGAATTCTCTCATACCATAGTTGTTTTAAATTGGCTGTACATTGCTTCTTGAGTATCTAAAGTTTTCTAGAGTGTCTTGGTCAGTTTCCTTCCATATATCTCTTTCCTCACTTCTCAATATTAGTTACAATTTAATCTTAGAAATGAATTAGGTGTTATAATATCAATATCGTTGGACTCAGATCGGTAAGTTAAGGGTCTAGAGTTGACAGCGTTTTTAATGAATGATAGTGTAGTCAATAATTCAAAATATGTTAACTTAGCTCTCCCAATCACCTTGTACATACAGTTTTTCAGAGTTTTTATTTGTCTCTCCCAAAAACTAGCAAACCATGCAGCGTATACTGGCACCTTTACATGTCTTATGTTGTTTAATTGATGTTCCTTTACAAACTCATCAGACTCTAAGTCCTTTAAACATCATTGCAACCTTTCAAATGTACGACATTATCTGAGTATATCATCTGGATATTGTAGCTTACAAACGTTGGAATGATAATAGAAAGTTAGGTACACTCATATCTAGCTTAAGGATTCCATGTGCTCGTATATTCAGACATGTGAAAATTAATATACATTTTGTCGAGGGTGTTGTTGTTGGGGGTTTTTACAGACAAATGACCAAAATAGTCAATGCCTACAAATTTAAATGGAGTGATTAGCTGCATGTGATGTTTAGGGACATCAATGTATTTTGGATATCTAAATGCTCTGACATTTATTTTCTTGCATATCATGCAGTTGTGTATAATCTTTTTAACTGCTATTCTTCCTTTAGGGATCCAAAACCCTTGATTCCTAATGTGTGTTAGTGTGGAATCAAGACCAAGGTGTTGTACTTTTTGGTGAGATTTAAGAATTAATAATGTTGTAAAATAATGAAATCGAGATAATACAATAGGATTATGTACATCATAATTAAAATATGTACATTTTGATATGCGACCCCTAGATCTTAGAATACCTTCCCTGTCCAAGAATAAATTTAGATTATCTACCAATATTGGAAGTTTTTCTTTTGTATTATTATTTAACAAATATTCAATTTCTTTAGTAAAACAAGAAATTTGAAACTTCTTGACCCAATACATTAATGATTTTTTATAAGGATCATCTTTTGCTATTTTAAATATAAAGGTGAACAAATTTTTAGTGAAGTTCATCATTTTATCAAAAGATAAATATTTGTTAATGTCAATAATTTCATTATTGTTATTGTTGTCAAAAGTACTCAGAGTAGAAAAATTCTTTAACTCAGGAGATACAGATAATAGTGGAAATTTAGGCCAGTTTTGTAGATTTTTGTTTAACCAAGATGGCCCATTTAACCATAAATTTAAATTTTCTAAAAATTTATAATAAGTAATCCCTCTAGTTAAGAGATCTGCTGGGTTTTCTGTTGTATGTACATAATGGAATATTATATTAATCTTATATTTATTCTTTATGTCACTTAAAAGATAATTGAGATCCTTTACTCTGTTGTTAACGTATTTACCTCTAACCTTGGTTTACCAGACAGCGCCCAATTAATTACAACCTGAGAATCTACACTTATGTTGATATATTCAAATACAAAACTGGTATAAGATTCTAAAATTGTGGGTAAGCATTTAAGCGCCAAGATTACTGCCAATAATTCTAGTGTGGGAATGCTGTAAGCTATTTTGGGATTGATAGGAGCTACTTTAGATTTAGCAAATATAAATTGGTTGGAATGATCACTTGAACTATAAACTACAAAGCCATAGCATTTTGAGCTACTGTCACAAAAGATGTTTAATCCATATGAATGCTCTTCATTTATTACCTGCCTAGGAAAAGCTATTTCTGGTAAGGATTTTAGATTCCCTTTTTACTTTTCGCATTCAAAGATCAACTCTTCTGACAACTTATTATCCCATTCATATTTGGCTTCCCATACACTTCTTATTAATAATTTACCTCTTATTGAGACTGGTAAGACCAACCCTATAGGATCAAATACTTTAGACGTCTCAGAAAGCAATTGACGTTTAGTTTTGGCATGATCACCAAATGTGACAACTGAAACATGCATAGAATCGTTTGTTATGTTGTACTTATAACCTAATACTCTTTCCAGATCACAACCATGTTCCACCAATACTTCATCATCTTGTAAAACCTTTTTCAGTTTGTCATTATTAGTGTTCCAGGATCTAAGTATAAACCCTCCTGATTGCATTCTGTCATATGTTAAACGATAGAGATTTATGATCTCATCACATTTATTACCTGTGTAAATTAAATTATCCACAAAAAAGTTGGAAGTCAAAATCTCCTTACACTTATCATCATTAAATTGACTTATATGGTGTTTCAAAATATAGTGTAAGATGAAAGGTGAGGCTGTATACCCAAAGAGAATGGTGTTATATCTAAAAATAATTAATTCATTATTTCTGTACCATAAAAACAATTATTTTTGTCGAGAGTCTCTTCTCTAAGTCTAATAGATAAAAAAGCTTGTTTTATGTCACTGAGGACGACATAATCATTTGTCCTAAATATGAGTAGTAATTTCAATAAAGAATTCATCAAGTCAATACCTGAGTAAGATGATTCATTTATAGAAGGTGAATTTTTATTTAATCTAAAGGAGCAGTTAAAGACTGGTCTCACTTTAGTTGTGACCTGTTCCTCTACTTTCAGAATAGGTCTATGTGGTATGAATATGTAATCATTGATTTTGTGTTTGGGAATGGTAATTTGATCAATGATTCCATCCTTTTGATGTTGTTCGAACACTTTGTCATATTCATTGACCAGATGTTTACTTTCAAGGTCTGCATAAACTCTATTTAGAACTTTTAATGACACATGTAAATTATTAGGAACTTGTTTAATCCTTTCTTCCATCCAAGGCAATCTCACATAGTAGTGATTGTCCTTGAATAGGATACCTTGTTTAAATTTGTCCACCATATATTCATCATAAGTAGATGTACTTTCATTGATAGATGGAATACCAATAGACTCTAATGAGAAAAGATTTTCTACCCCATTTTCAACTTGTGAATCAGTTAATATATTTTCAAATGGAAGAAAAAATTTTTTTTCAGGGTTAGTGATATCACTAACTGTTTCTACTTCTTCATTACCCAACTGAGAAGGTATTTGTTTTTGTTTACCTTAAGCATTTGAGTTTTCGTTAAGAAATTATGTACATTTCCCATAGGCACTAACTTATCACATATTTGAAAACAGCTGCCTCCCATTACATTAATCAATTTAAAAGATGGCAAATATTGAATGATGTCTGTACCTATTAATGC
>JABUQX010147375.1:20000-33896 GCA_015478945.1 Trachelipus rathkii
TATTTGATGTATAAGATTTGAAGGAAAGCAAATGTAATTATCATTTGAGTGCTTGCAAATATCTTCTGAAAGGCTTGTGCTGTAAGTGAATTTTAAAGTTTTATGGTTTAAAAAGTAATATGGATAAGGGTTATGCAGTATAATTCTAGAATTGTTGGAAATGGGATGATGTTGAAAGCTTCATAAGGGGTTTCTTTGGAGAAGGGTATGATGGTGGATAATATGTAGGGGTGATTTCCTTGGATATAAGACCAGGAAGTAAGTGGTAGAAATTTTCGCAGTTAGAGTATTGGCTGATGGTGTGGGGTTTGACTGCTGTTTGAATAAGTTCAAAGTATTATGGTATGTCTCATGTAATTAAAATTTAGAGAGGAGTGTTATGTGTTTGGCGTTTTCCCAGATGTTCTGAACTGTCCTAATAAGATTATATATATTATCTGAAGAGATGATCTTTTCTAAGTTGAGGTAATCTTTAACTTTACAAGAGTTCTTTGAAGCTCTATTGAAGAATTGATACGTACTTTGTGATGACTAATGGTTATCTTTAGCAATTTGTTAATGTATTTGGTATTATTATGTGTTGTTCCTTTAACATACAGGGTGGGTTCGTGTATCTTGTAAAATATCTATTCTTGTTTTGGGCTTTTGAATATGTCATTCCTTGGTGGCAGTTTAAATAGGTATTACCAAAGCTGAACCACGCCTATGTCATAAGACCCCTCTTTTGTTTTCCTAGGTGTGCTGAAGGCTGAGTTTTTACATGAGATAGGACCCAGGGATCTTTTGACAAAGCTATGAATTTCTTTTGACTATCTTCCAGTAACATTTTATATAATTTAATTCTGGGGAAATATTAGTTTCATCTGAATATCTAAATCTATTCTGCAAATAGGGTATGTAAATAGATGTTAAATTATTATTTTTGCTTACTACCCTTTGTATTTGTTGAAAAATTTCTTTTGTACATCTTAGGTCTGTATGGATTTCCAGGTAGCTAGTTATCATCTTTAGAGGGGTGTTATGTTTTTGGCGTTTTCCCAGATGTTCTGAACTTTGGTTTTCTTTTCCCAGAGAGAAGGAAGCTGATAATAGTATTTGAAAGAAGAACCAAATTACATGCATGATTCCTGTGAGAAGATATATGAAAAATTTATGAGAGATGGTATTTGTGTAATGTTTGCTGTTGAAAAAAAATATAAGTATCTTATTACTTGAAAAATGTGTTTAACTTTTTCTATTATGCATATTTAAAATGTCCATTTTCAATATGTTTTTATATTTATACGTTGGTGTAAATGTATAAATTGTTCTCCCCTTGGGGAAAACCAAATAAATTTTTACGGCTTGTGATGTCTTGGTTGAAAACCTCTACCTCGAGGAATATTTTGTGGTGGTGGTAAGTAATATTGTCTGCCTCCTCTAGTTATTGTCCTTTGTTGTCTGTCCCTTAAAGCCATGGGATGAGGAATGTTTGTGTTTCTCATTGGGAAATTTGGGACAAAAGTGTGGTCTCTGGATCGGTTATCTGGTGGAGAAGGGGGTGATGTATTTCTAGCTGTGGATGGAGGGAGAGGAATTGTGTCTTGAGGAGAAGGGAGTGGGAATGATGAAGGAGGTTGTAAAGGTTCTTGTTGTATAGGTGGAGGTGGTGGTGGTGGTGGACGTGGAGTTGGTATCGGATGTGCTACTTTGAAGTGATATTTTGGTGGTAATGGGGGTGGTGTTTGAGGTTGACTTTGAGATGCTGAAGGCTGTATGTGAGGTGCTGAAGGCTGAATGTGAGGTGCTGAAGGCTGAATGAAAGGTGCTGGAGATTCGTCGAAAGATAGTTTGGGAGGAATAGTGGATGGGAAGCCTTTGAAGGACATTCTTTTTGGAGGGGAGGGGGAGAAAAAGAAGTTTTTCTTTGGGCTTGGAAGGTGGGCGTGGGAGGTAGGTTTTGAATGAGATTGAGATGGAGGAGTTGAGAGAGAAGTTGATGGAAGTGGTAGTTGAGAACTGGGTAAAGGAGATGGTGAAGGAGGAGGAGAAGGAGATTTAGGTGGATGATGAGAAGTTTGAGGTAGGGGAGGTGAATCAGATTGGGGTGGGGAAGGGGGGTCAGATGGGGGAGGTAGGGGAGTTAAATGATGTCACTGAGGGGTTTGCAAAGAGGTGGAAGTTGTCTCTTAAAATAGATGGTGTTTGGAATTGGTGGGGTAGGGGGAGGGGGTTGAATTTGTTGAACTATATTAGGAGGGGGTTTATTAGATGGAACAAGATCATTTTTGGGGTTGGTAGTAGAAATTGGAATATTATTAGCTCGAAGTTTAGTAATTTTAATATTGTCCTTATGCACAATGAAATTTCTGGAAGTCTTTAAACATTGCAAAAGTAACTTATTGAAATGTACTAACTGTTTGACCGAAAATGGGCCGGTCCACTTCGAAAACAATTTCGGACTTTACCCTGGTTTCTTTATGTCAATCACAAAGACATAATCACCAACCCTAATGGGAGTTGATGTTGCCTTCTTATGTTGTTTATTCATTTGTGTTGTTGTTTCTTGCTGAAGATGGTGGCGAGCCTGGTCTCGAATGAGATTAGCCCTTTCCGCAAGGTCTTGAATGTAACTGTGAATAGGTTTTTGAGGTTCAGATCCTTTAGTAAAAGGAGATATGTAATTGGGGAGATCCCATGGAAGACGCTTATTGTACGTGAACAATAAGAAGTGGGGGGTGCAACCGATAGAAGAGTTGAATGTGGAGTTAATTTCAATTTGAGTGAAAGAGATTAATTTACCCCAGTCAGTGTGGTTCGAGTTGACATAGTGTCTCAAATGATTTGCAATCGTCAACATTTCTCTCTCCGAGAGGCCATTTGCTTCAGGTCTTCGAACGACGATGTTTACTGCTTTTACACCCCACTGTTTACAAATCTCTTTGAAGAAATGGGATGTTAGTTCGGGGGCTCTGTCAGACACTACTACTTCAGGCGTACTATGGCTGCATATAACTCTTTCTAGCAATGCCTGTGCTATATCTTTAGCTGTGTGTTGGATTAGAGGCACTAGCTCTACATATCTTGTAAGGCTATCTTTCATTGCATGTTGGTAAAGGGCCCAACACGTCAAGATGGAGCCTTGAGAACGGCTCGAACGGAAGCGGGTAACTCTTTATTTCTGCAATCTTTGGCTTGTTACCTTTAACTCTCTGGCATGAGACATAAGTTGCGCAATACTCCTTCACCAGAGTGGTTTGGGAAAATTCTCTTTTCGCTGGTTCTATACTCTTTCTCTCGTACAACGATAGATGGTAGAAGTCCTTGATTAAATTCCGATGATAGAATGTATCATCAATGAATCCGGTACCTGGAGTAAGAATGTGCCTTCTTGTGTTGCATAATGCAAAATGTCGTCAATGAGAACATGCGGAAAAGTGTCAGCAGTGGTGTCTTGCTGCTGAAGAGGTTTGTTATGAGAGATTAATGGCTTCGCAAAATCATAAAGATCCTTTAACCTACAGCAGGCCTTTTGTTCTTTAATGAAGGTTTCTTTTGTGAGATGAAAGCTAGTTTTTGGCAAAATTGCGTTTTGTGCGAGGGTGTAAGTTAGAGCAGGTGGGTTTCGGCTTAAATAGTCAGGAACTACATTAAGTTTTCCTTGTTTATAGACAATCGTGGGATTAAAATGTTGAATGAATAGGTTCCAACGCTCGAGTCTCCCAGATAGCTGCCTATGTCTGATAAGATGTATCAGAGGCTGGTTGTCGGTAATAATTGTCACCTCGTAGCCGAAGATCGTATTCTTGAATTTGCGTAGTGCAAAAACTATAGCCAAAGCTTCCAACTCAAGAGTGTGATAATTTGTTTCTGCTTTAGAAAGAGACCGAGAGATGAATGAGAGGGGTTTCTCCTTATTGTTGTCATCTAGTTGAAATAAAACAGCTCCCAGAGCAATGTTTGAAGCGTCAGTGTTGATGAAAAATGGCTTTTTGTAGTCTGGGTAACACAATTGTGGTTGGAGCAATAATTTATTCTTAAGTATCTCGAACGCTTCAGCTTGTTCGGGACCCCAGAGGAAAGTGCTGTTCTTTTTGATGAGTTGTGTAATTGGCTTAATAGTTTGTGAGTACCCGTCCAGGAGGTGAGAAAAATAATTTAGGAAACCAAGTAAACTGCGCGTCTCTGAGACGTTTGTAGGGGGTTTGAAAGCTGTAAGAGTTTTAAGTTTTAGAGGGTCTGGACTTATGCCCTCTTTGGAGATTTTAAAACCGAGAAAAAGGAGAGAAGTTCTTAGGAATTTACATTTCGACAATTTCATCTTCAACTTGTTTTTTCTAAATGCATCGAAGACATTCTTTATGTTTTCAAGATGGTTTTCCAAAGAAGTTCCCATGATAAGAACGTCGTCGAGGAAAACTCTGCAGGCGTCACCTAAGAGGTTATGTAAACAGAGTTCCATTAACTTAGCAAATGCTAGGAGCGTTGGCTAACCCGAAGTTCAAACGGGTGGGGCAATACTGTCCTCTAGTAGTTCTAAATGCAAGGAGCGGTTGCGTTTCCTCTTCAATTTCCATCGTGGTGTAACCATCCTTTAAATCTAGAGAGGTGTATAGGCAACTGTTACCTAAAGAGCTTAGGATATCAGTGATGCAAGGTAACGGAAACCTCGTCAAAATAGTATGTGAATTAAGGAGCCTATAGTCGACCACCACCCTTAGATCACCGCTCTTTTTTGGAATGATCAGTAGGGGTGCCGAGTGTTCGCTTGAAATGGGTCTTATATATCCCTTGTGAAGGGAATCTTCCACCCATTTTTCTATGTGTTTTAAGTACTTGTGCGGGAGGCGGTATTGGGGACGGTACAATACTTTTGGTGCGTCGTCCTTGAGTGTTACATTAAACTTCATTAGCGGACAGATTGGTACTTCATCATCTTCCAAAGCGATAATATCTTTGTAATTGATCAAAAGGTCCAATAAATTTTCCAGTTGATTTGGATCTGTAAGTGTTGCACACTCATCTTCTTCATTTTTAAAAGACTCTTGAACGATTTCTTTATAAGTTTTCCGCAGTTGCGCTGCAGAAAGGCCTCTAGACGTGGAGGCTAAATTGACGTGCGAAGTTTCAAAAGGAGTATCAAGCGTAAAAAGAGGGTTTGCTGTTGTTAAAAGTGAGTTTGTTTGCAAGGTATGGGGCGCGGCGGACATATTTATAATATCCAACAGAACTCGGCCCTGGTTATGGCATAGTTCTGCCACTGCCAATAAATGTACAATTAGCAGATAATGACTTTTCAGAAGCTAAAATAGAGGTGGTCAGGGGGAGGGGTTTGTGCTAAGGGAAGCGCATTTACAGATAGAGTGGTCTTTGAATAAGGATCAAGAGTGACATTTTCAATAATGCTTAATTTGTATATAGTATCTGTGTCTATCATAATATCATTTGCAAAGGTTGATTCATTTTGATATAGAGGCAAGGAAGTGTTGTGATTTATTTGAGGTTTAGGAAGGTTTTGTCGTTGTGGGTATATAGGAATAAGAGGCATAGAGATGTAAGCTGTGTCAGACATAACAGAGATAGTGTTTTTGTGAACTTCAAATCTAATATTTGGTTGAGTTAAAAAATTAGTTCCTAAAAGTAAATCGGCTTTGAAGCCACAAAGAGAGTCATCAATTACTATGAAATTCACTGGTACAGCTATGTGTTTAATGTGAATATTCAAAATGGTCGTACCAATTTGATGGAATACATCGCCGGTAATCGACTTCAGAGTTATCTGAGTTTTTATTAGGGGGATTTTTATACCATATTTGGTTTCTAATTCTGTTATCAGAGAATATTTAGATAAAGATGAGTTACTCCCTGAATCTACCAAGAAGCGTTTATTGTTTAATGTATATGTATTAAAAGAGATATCAGTATCGAGAAAATAGGCTGGTCCTATGAGAGAATGATATGTTGCTTTTTCATCTTTGATTATGTTTGTATTGTTTGCAAATGATGAAGACAAAGTTAGCTCCGGTGGGATAGTGCTTTGAGAACTACTGTGTTTAGTGCTTGAAGTTGAAAAAGAAGATGATTTGGTTTGAGATAAAGTGATATTAGAGTCTATTTCAGGTGTGGTTTGAGTAGACAAGTTTGAAAAATCATGCGTTGAGAGAGAAGTTTGTTGTTGAGATTTGAAGATTTTTGTTCTGTGGAGGTGTGGGGTTCGATTCTTTTTTCTCTAAATTTGAATTTACAATGTGTGGTTGTGAGTTTGAAATGATTTACGTCATTAGTGAAGGAGAATAAGTTTACTACTTGAAATGAAAATATAATATAATTTGAAAGTGAATATTTCAACGGGGGCTAAATGGAGGAGGAGATTCTAAATATTTATCAAAAGATGGTTCTGAGGATAATCTATGTTGTTCAGAAACATGAGTGTGAGAATCTAATAAAGAGTCTGAAAACATTGCCTCACTAAAATTTAAAATGGTATCTGAGGAGTCTTTTTGAGTGGAAGGGGGAGGGGGAGTGCACTGAGAGAGATTCTCGTTTGGAATAGTTTGAGCGTGCTTAGAAGGTAAAGAGAAATCTATATTAGACATTAATGGTGGGGAGAGATCATAGTTTTTCATCAACACAGCGAAAGAATTTGTGGAATCTTTAAATTTGAATGGAGACATAATAACAGAAGTAGAGGAAGAGTTTTGAAACCTATGCTGAAAGTGTTTAAAATTTGGGCCCAATTTGCAATTTTCATTTAAAATTAAATCCCTATCTAAAAGTAAATTGGGAGTAATATTATCTATTCTAGGGTGTGCTATGCTAGATATATTACTTTTGTCATGTGCCCTACTTAATAATCTTTTCCTTCTGTAGGGGTTGAAAGTGCACTTTCGAACCTCTATTTCTCCATCCCTACTGTTTGTTGATGTCTCATAGCTATTACCATGCCTAAGCGTGCTATGTGAGATGCCTAAAGCATCGCTGCTTTTTACCTTTTCATCCTCGGTGCATACCTTATCACATTTCACCATCTCACTATATCCTTTTCCATGCTCCATATGCGCTGAAGCAACATCAATATCAATGCTTACCCCTTCATTACTTTCCTCATTTTTCTTTATATGTGCGGCATTTAAGTGCTAAACTGGAATCATCCAGACCTTTGTCATATAAATTTCTACTGCTTTCTCTGTCCGCAATTGCGGTTGTAGCTTGAGAAGGGTTCCTATCCCACATCCTAGTATTACTAAAACGGGCGATAGGGTTACCCCTTGTGAGGTGTGAAAGCTCAGAGTTGGATTTTAACTTTTCGCCATGTTCTACTTGAACTGTTTCTGTTTCCATAGGTATTACTACCTCATTAGAGTTATAGCTAGTATTATTAAATAATGAATTATATAAATGTGCAGCATTATTAATATTAGAAAATGTATTATTGTTAAAATTGGAAATATCATTAAAAAAATAAAAAGGATTATAAATGCTACTTCCATCTTTTGGCAATGGGCCGAAAGTAGGATCAAAAACCTGAACCTTAGTGAAGGGATGAGATGTTTGAGCAGGAGAACCCCTAGAAAAGAAAGCATTTTGATTAATATTTTTACTTATAAAGTTTACAGATCCTGTCGACATCTCATTTGGCACCTCCTCAGGAACATCTTGGGATACCTCCTCATCTACAGCGTACTCTGAACTGAAAAAATAAGAAGAAGAAAAGACATTTTGCACCCTATCTAGTTTAGTGTGTGAATTTGAGCTAAGAGAGACAGCATTGGCGGGTTCGTTTTCAGCACACTCATAGTTAGTAACATTTAAATTGTGTGTTTTTAAGCTTTTATCTTCACTTATCAGGAGGGGAGGCTTTTCTAATTGACCTGCCCTCCTCATTGGAAAAAACCCTGGTCATCTTGTTCTTCATGGTAATAATTTTCACAGTCATCATCATAATAGAAATTTTGTTGTTGCGATTCATATTGATCATCAGGGGCTTCTTCGTCGTATGAGCTGGTGGGTTCTGCCATTCGTGCGTATGAGGTTTGCTTATTTTTCCATGTAGACACATGATTTTGATGCGGTTTTTGCTGGTAGTTCGATTTGGGTCTCGGTTTCACTCCTTGATAAGATTTTCTGAATATACCTGTTCCCATCCATCTATTATTGATGATATTTTGTTTAATCTGCTCAGTTATAGGGGCGTGCTTCAGTGGAATATTTGTATTATTTGGATTCCATTTAGAGTCTCTGCAGTTTGGTTTCGATCCTCTACGATGCTTTTCAGAACAATGTCGGCAGTACGGATCAAAAGGACAGAGTGGAGTCGTATGGCCTGAGCGCTCGCAATGAAAGCAGATTTGGGCGTTATTGCGGGGGGGATTTTGTCTAGGTTGAAAGACAGGTGCTTGTGGCTTTGCATAATTGTTGGAAGGTCTTCTTTGATAGCTTTGGGGGGAGTGCTGGAAATTTTGGCGCTGAGGAAAATTTTGAGGCTTTGGAGTGAATGGAACAGCTTTTTGGAAATGTATATTTGCCTGAGGGACAACCATTTTGATCGGGTTATTCAATCTTCCTTCGGACTTCTGCAAAAACTCTTGGATTTGGTCAGTGATGTCTAGATTGTGGGTTGTAGAACTTTTTGAAATCTCGGCAGAAATATATCAGGTTTTCCGAGCGATAAGTACCAAGATGTAAAAATGCAGTGGCTGTGATGAGCTTTTCGTCTGGTTGAAGGCGTCCACCGAAGTGGGAAAGGTTATCATAGAGCTCGTATATAATTCTTGTAAGGAGAGAGACAGAACTAAGGGAACGGGTCTCAGCCCACTTGAAGTTTCTTATGCGTAACATAGCGTCAAGAGAAGAAAGGGGTTTGTCCGGAAAAATCAGAGCTTTTATCTTGGCCATGAAAACATCAAGGGATTGGACATTGAAGATTTTTGGCTTCGCGTTCAGAAATTGCCTCACTTCAGAATCAGGATCGTTACTTACTTGCTTCAACGCCTGGGCCAACTTGGTTGTTTCAGAGACACAATGCTTGAGTTGAATGTTCTCTCTAACATTTATCTCCCAAGTATTTAAAGAAGGACCAGTCCATTTACCGTTGACTCTGCCCGTAAGAAGCAATTCAGGTCTCGTAACTTGGGTGATGGTGGCTCTTGGCTGAGCCGTAGATTGGGTTTGAATTTGGGCTGGATTTTGAGCCGGAGTTTGAGCCGTATTTCGGGCTGTTCCACCATTATTTTGTGTGCCCTCATTGGGTGGCGTTGAATCATCATCCGTGGTCATTATGAGAATATTTTGTTAATGTTACACAAAAAATGACCCCGAAAAATTTACTTTAATTTTTACGTTAAAGAAATGGCTATTGTTATTTAAAATTTTCAAAAGGGGTGAATAAAAGTTAAATAAAATATAAAATTGAAATTTAGCCTTTTAGTAAAAAGAACGTGAGAAATGGTGCTAACCTGTTATGCGCAGATGCTCTGTAGAATTTCTGACTGGCAACCTGAGGAGTTTATTTTTCTTTGAGAGCTTCTCTCACAGCTTCTTGGGTTTACTTCAGAAAGATGAGGGCGTCACTTTCACAGCGGACTGCTGTGTTTAGATAATCTGATGCCTTTACTTTATGGGGCGCGAACGGAAACAATCGTATCTTACAATATTTATTTCAACCCACAGGTCGGTTGCCTAAAAATACAAAAATATGTAATTAATATAAGAACATACAAAAAAAAATAAAAACAAAGTTTACATAGTGAGTACATTAACAAAACTGAACTTTAATGAGTGCAAGACTGAGACAAAACATTATCCAAGGTATATTGAAAAAAGATAAAATCTATACGATGAGTAATAGCTCCAAATTTTAAATGCCAATAAACATAATTTAAATTTTACCTATTTTATCCAATAGGACTAATATCAAAGTCCCATTAATAAAATTAAAATTAAAGTAGGAATAATATTTATTTAAAAATGAGACTAGTGAAGTTTCATTAATAAATGAGGAATTTGGATTACCAAGTTATTGTAAAAAAAAAGTTTCAAATAATAAAAACAGCAGGTGCATCTGAATAATAATAATATCAATTAATAATAATAATAATAATAATAATAATAATAATAATAATAATAATAATAATAATAATAATAATAATAATAATAATAATAATAATAATAATAATAATAATAATAATAATAATAATAATAATAATAAACGTTTTCGTAATGGATAAGGGCGAATCTAAATACATATGTATAGCTTATAACAATAAGTATAGAAATGATAATAATAAAAAATAATAATAATAATAATAATAATAATAATAATAATAATAATAATAATAATAATAATAATAATAATAATAATAATAATAATAATAATAATAATAATAATAAAAATATAGTTTTACAGACTGTCCAACTTATTACGATGATGATGATAATAATAATAATAATAATAATAATAATAATAATAATAATAATAATAATAATAATAATAATAATAATAATAATAATAATAATAATAATAATAATAATAATAATAATAATAAAAATATAGTTTTACAGACTTTCCAACTCTCTCTTTTCTCGATGATAATAATAATAATAATAATAATAAAAATATAGTTTTACAGACTTTCCAACTCTCTCTTTTCTCGATGATAATAATAATAATAATAATAATAATAATAATAATAATAATAATAATAATAATAATAATAATAATAATAATAATAATAATAATAATAATAATAATAATAATAATAATAATAATAATAATAATGATAATAAAAATATATTTTACAGACTTTCCAACTCTCTCTTTTCTCGATGATAATAATAATAATAATAATAATAATAATAATAATAATAATAATAATCTTTCCAACTCCCTCTTTTTTCGATGATAATAATAATAATAATAATAATAATAATAATAATAATAATAATAATAATAATAATAATAATAATAATAATAATAATAATAATAATAATAATAATAATAATAATAATAATAATAATAAAAATATAGTTTTACAGACTTTCCAACTCTCTCTTTTCTCGATGATAATAATAATAATAATAATAATAATAATAATAATAATAATAATAATAATAATAATAATAATAATAATAATAATATACATTACCTTTCAGTATATAAAATGTATCCTCCCTTGTCCTTTTGCGTATTGGGGTTGCTATACTTATTTTTATAATAATAATAATATTAATAATAATAATAATAATAATAATAATAATAATAATAATAATAATAATAATAATAATAATAATAATTATAATAATAATAATAATAATCATAATAATAATAATAATAATAATAATAATAAAAATATAGTTTTACGGTACTTTCCAACTCTCTCTTTTCTCGATGATAATAATAATAATAATAATAATAATAAAAATGTAGTTTTACAGTCTTTCCAACTCTATCTTTTCTCGATGATAATAATAATAATAATAATAATAATAATAATAATAATAATAATAATAATAATAAAAATATAAAGTGTGAAGAGTGCTAAAAACGATTTTCGATGATGATAATAATAATAATAATAATAATGTTAATAATAATAATAATAATAATAATAATAATAATAATAATAATAATAATAATAATAATAATAATAATAATAATAATAATAATAATAATAATAATAAAAATATAGTTTTACAGACTTTCCAACTCTCTCTTTTCTCGATAATAATAATAATAATAATAATAATAATAATAATAATAATAATAATAATAATAATAATAATAATAAAAATGTAGTTTTACGGTCTTTCCAACTCTATCTTTTCTCGATAATAATAATAATAATAATAATAATAATAATAATAATAATAATAATAATAATAATAATAATAATAATAATAATAAAATAATAATATTAATAATAATACTAATAATAATTATAATAATACTAATAATCATAATAATAATAATAATAATAAAAATATAGTTTTACAGACTTTCAACTCTCTTTTCTCGATGATAATAATAATAATAATAATAATAATAATAATAAAAATATAGTTTTACAGACTTTCCAACTCTCTCTTTTCTCGATGATAATAATAATAATAATAATAAATAATAATAATAATAATAATA
The DNA here is from genome assembly GCA_015478945.1 of Trachelipus rathkii. NCBI lineage: Eukaryota > Metazoa > Arthropoda > Malacostraca > Isopoda > Trachelipodidae > Trachelipus > Trachelipus rathkii. Next base: position 32,116 of record JABUQX010147375.1, read on the forward strand.
ATAATAATAATAATAATAATAATAATAAAAATATGGTTTACAGACCTGATAAATATCATATTCGATGATGATAATAATAATAATAATAATAATAATAATAATAATAATAATAATAATAATAATAATAATAATAATAATAATAATAATAATAATATAATATAAATATAGTTTTACAGACTTTCCAACTCTCTCTTTTCTCGATGATAATAATAATAATAATAATAATAATAAAATATGTTTTACAGACTTTCCAACTCTCTCTTTTCTCGATGATAATAATAATAATAATAATAAATAATAATAAATAAAAATATAGTTTTACAGATTTTCCAATCTCTCTTTTCTCGATGATAAAAAAAACGGCGATTCAGGTGGAGCTTTCCCCCAAATATTAGCATAAATTTGCCTAACTCCCTCAAGTTCCTAATAATAACAATACTAACAATAATAATATTAATAATATAATAATATAAATTAGATGTAAAGGACCCAACTAGAAATACGTTAGTAGTTTTTTTCTGAAATCTCGTATGGCTAAAAATAAAATATATAAAAATATTAAAACTTTAAAAAACAAAAAACAGTTAGAGGAAGCTAGATGTCTATGGCTGGGGCGACGAGAAGGGTTTCTACTTGCAAATAAGACTTTGGTGAAAGCTTATTTCAAGTAGTAAAAAAAATAAATATGAAATAAAATATTAAAACTTTGAAAAACACTAAACAGTTAGAGGAAGCTAGATGTCTATAACTGGGGCGACGAGAAGGGTTTCTACTTGCAAATAAAACTTTGTGAATATAAATAAGGTGATGGCTAAAAATAAAATATATAAAAATATTAAAACTTTGAAAAACACTAAACAGTTAGAGGAAGCTAGATGTCTATAACTGGGGCGACGAGAAGGGTTTCTACTTGCAAATAAGACTTTGGTGAAGGCTTATTTCAAGTAGTAGAAAAATGAATATATATATAAAAATATTAAAACTTTGAAAAGACACTAAACAGTTAGAGGAAGCTAGATGTCTATAACTGGGGCGACGAGAAGGATTTCTACTTGCAAATAAGATTCTTATGAAAGCTTATTTCAAGTAGTAAGAAAATAAATAAATTAAAACTAAGCCTAATCACTTGGGTCCCGATCGTCACTACCCAAGGAGTTCTATACGGTATATGGGCTTTAATTCACTGCCACTATGTATATGATTAAAGGGAAAAAAACAGATCTAATAAGCTTTTAGCAAATTTTTAAAGTTATTGGAAAACCAAGGGAAAAAGAAAAAAAATTTTTTAAACGTGGTTTACTTACCAGAACAGAAATTTGATCAAATCGGATTTTTAGAGCAGCGCAACAGATCACCATATCTCGAATACAAAAATGATGCTTGTAGCGATTTGCCGAACAAAGAGAAAGGGGGAGCGGGAGGGATTGTATTCAGTTGGGGGAGATTTCCAACAGATGCGAGATGTTTTCTTGGGGAAATAGATTTGTTGAATTTCCTTGCAAAAATTTTAGTGAAAACAACTTTCAATAAGTTTTAAATTACAAAGAATATTTCAAGTAGAAATTATGAAAGATATAGAAATCGTCAAACTACGCCGAGCGAAAGTACTAGGAATATTTATTGTAAAAACAGGTGAAATCTGGAAACTTTTTGTAGGGGCTTTTCCTGATAGCAAAAGGATGGGGAGATGGGGAAACATTAGGCGATTGCGTTCTTCAATCAGTAAATTGGGAGAAGACAAGGAAGGGGGTTAGGACATATATATATATATATATATATAT
>JABUQX010147385.1:2500-5000 GCA_015478945.1 Trachelipus rathkii
TTAGATACTTATAGTTAGGTTTTTAGGATTGGGCAGTTGAAAGCAATACGTAGTTTAGCTAGTACACATTTTTTATTTTTATTTTTTCCTAATTTCTTTAATTTAGGATTTTGGCGTTACCATTTGATTATCCATTATTATAATTTATACAGTTTTTAGTTTCCACTTTTTAGTTGATCAATAGTATTTTTTTTCTTTGTATGCAATTCTATTAGAGTGTGAGTGCGAGTGTTTTTTGAACTTTAATTATTCATATTTTAGATATTTACTGTAAAAATAGGTTTTAGCGTATTTTTAAAATTCCAGGTTTGAAATTTAGGTTTTAACTTACGAATAACTTTATCCTCGTTTCTCCTTTGGGTTTTGTCTGTTTGTTTCTGTCCATTGTTCTTTTTGTTACTGTGGACTGTGTGTGTGTGTGTAAGCGATGGCGGATTTGCATAGGCGCTGGGCTTTCATTTGACTTACCAACATCCGTGGCTTGTAATGAACTCTTCAAAGTTCAAGCACAAAATTTCTTTGTCTCAACTTAATTTTTGCTCTCTTGTCTGATAACCCAGATGAAGTAAGAATTCATCCCTAACTCGTTTAATATGTCCAACTATAACTTCATTTCATACTTCGCCTGAAGGGTGGAGTACAGTCATGTAAACATAAACACTTCATAGACTGGGTTCTCTAGAACTGGTCTCCCAACTTCGATGTTATGTGGCTTAAAATCTTTCTTCCTTCTACTAATCTTGCGCTTCTGCTACTGTTCTCCTAACAGAAAAGATTTTCATGCCTTCTTTTGATTACCATACTACTTCCTCACGAGACTGTTATATCTTCTCATCCAAATACTGAGGTCCTCTTTGTTAGGGGATTTCAATGTACACAAAACTGAATTGTTTGGGTCCTCCCATACTGATTTAGGTGGGGAGGAAGCCGAATCATTCATTCCTCAACGATCTGGAGCAACTAATCAAAGAACCAACACACATTCCGGATCGTCCCAACCAATTCTTGAACACTCTTGACCTATGTTTCACCACTAGTCCTTCTATAACACACCACCTCTGCTCCCATCGGCAATCTGACCACAATCTTATATCTCTTAATTTTAATACTATCTCTCCAACAGCCCATTCCCGCCCTAAGTGTTTCTTCAATTTAATCGGCTGACTGGGGGCATTGGGTGCTGCTTTATGATAACTACAGTAGAGGATTGCATTGACTCTGAAGACGCTTCTGTTTTTGACAATAATGTGGAAGCTGCAATCGTTGATGGATGAGCAGGTTCATTCCTTCAACTAAATCTTTTTCTTCCCAAAATCCATGGTTCGATCAAAGCTTGCCCTCTGGCCATTCAAAGCTGGGAGACAGTGTATTAAGTGTGGAAAAATCTCATTCTCCTATCACTCTCGCTAATTTTCATTCAGCTAGAAATTGTTGCAGGGATACTCTTCGACGAGAGCAAAGCGGACTTTCTTACAAACGAAAGTGCGCTGACCTCCTGGTTCTCCTACTGACAAATCTTTCTGCCCTCAAAACATCTCTAGCAACTTTTGTAAATCATCCTTCCTTCTCTTATTCGCTCTGATGGTTCTGTTGCTACTACCCAGAATCAGTACAACCTCTCTCTTTCGGTCCTCCTATTTTTCATCTAGCTTGACTCTGGATGACTCCGGCATTAATCTTACTATTCCTTTTATCTTGTCATGTGCCCTGTACCTTTACCTGTGATTACATTTGATCGGGTGCATGGGCTTCTGAAATCTATGAACGTAAGGAAGGCGGTGGGCCCGGTTGGCATCTTCCCGAGTTTTGAGAGAGTGTGCTTCCCGTGCTGACCCCGCCTGTCGTTCAACTATATCTTCTATGCCCCAATACTAGCACTTTCCCTCAGTATTGGAAGCGCGCATATATCCAACCTATTCCGAAAAAGGTGCCGCTCTGATCCTTCTAATCATATTCTCCCTATAGCTCTCACTTGTATCCTATCTAAGATCTTTGAAACCCTTCTCAACTCTCACTTCTAGACCATCTGGAATCTCATTCCTTCTTTCCGATCGCCAGTACGGTTTTCGGCGCTCGAGGTCTACTACTGGTGATATACTTTTCTATTTAACAGATTTATGGTCTTCCATTCCGAACCACAGGGGAGACTTGCGTGGTGGCACTTGACATATCCAAAGCATTTGACCTGGGGCATGGTAATGCGTCACCGTTTCCAAACTCCCCTCCTTGGGTTCCTCCTCTCTCTTAGTTTTTCTTTACTTATGTCTAGCTTTCTTTCAAATCGCTCTATATCGGCTGTTGTTGACTAATAGACTTCTTTCTTCTTTTTCTGTCAATGGTGTTCCTCAGGGTTCTGTCTTACCTTACTTTATTCCTGCTTTTCATTAATGATCTTCTCAACTGCACCATCCAACTCTATTCACTCATATGCCGATGACTTGACCCCTTCATTCTTTCAAACACTCTCAACTCGTCTCTCTTTACTTTAATCATTTCGTCT
>JABUQX010147385.1:7500-15852 GCA_015478945.1 Trachelipus rathkii
GGATACACAAACACTTCTCACCCTTCACAACTCTCCTTACTTCACAAATAACTGGATCTGCCAAGTCTGTACACAACCTCCAATAAATAATCAACAACCCTACCATAAACAAACCAAAGCGCAACATAAATATTCTACAAATCAACATAAATGGGATTCATAACAAAAGCAAAGAAATTGAAATTTTCCTGAGACTCCATAATATACACATATCAATGATCCAAGAAGCTCACATTCCCGAAAATATCCCACACCTAAAGTTTTACGGATATAACACCATCCAATTCACCTCAAAACCCAAAAAATCATTCCCTACTATCTCTCATACATAACTTCCTTCCCTACACTATCACAATATCACACTCCTCCAATTTACTAAAAGACAACATTAGAAAACTACAGTCTTTCACAATAAAGATAAACAAAAATCCACACAGTCTAATAAACATATACATTCCTCACCACACCTCACCACACTGCCCTAATAACTATAAACCAAATCTTTCCTACTTCTTCAACATCCCAAACTTAATAATGGGAGGCTTCAACGCTCATATCCGACATGGTATAACGCCTAAGTTGCCAACTCCAAAGGCATTCATATCCTCTCAAAGCTTGAAAGCCTAAAAATCCTCAACAACCAAAACCACCAAACCATAATCCCACCCCAAACTAATCAAATTTACACCTCCCTGCAGACCTAACGTTCTGCTCACCCAATTTACACACCAAATTACTTTGGTCCACTTTAACCGACCTAAACTCTGACCACCTCCCTATCATCATTAAATATCAAAACTCCAAAAATCAGCCCCCCTCTCAGAAAAAAACAAAATGTAATCAAAAAAAGCCGACTGGGAAAATTCACTAACTAAATAAAACAATTTACCCCCTCTAAACATCATCAACACCTCCACTCTCAACAAATCCATCCAAAACCTCACTAACTCAAAATAAAAAGCCGCATACCTACACATCCCCAAAGGATTCCTTTAAAGAGCACAATCCAACCTTAACCCTCGAAATAGAAAACCTAATCAAACAACGCAATTCTCTCAGAAATCAGCTCAATCAAAATCATCTCAAATACACATCAATACACTAAACACTCAAATCACAAACCCTAACACCCTCTTACAGCAACTTTCTCATAAACAACCTCCAAACATCAACAACACAAGAGAATGTGGAAAACTGATAAATATCTGAAAAACTCAAGCAGTTTCCCACAACCATGCACAAACATGAATCCTCAAAAATCAAACCTCACAAAGCCCTCAAACCTCCAAACAACTCTCCAAATACCTAGCCACAAACTTCAGCCCTAAACAGAAGCCACAAACCCTCACCCACAAAAGGAGAAAATTATTAAAGTCTTCAAAAAAACAAAAAGCAACCAAGACCAAACAATACAAATAACATTGCAGACCTTAAAACACCATAATATCCTTAAAACACCCCTGCTACTGGCCCAGACAACATCTCAAACAAACACCTAAAACACCTAGGGAATACAGCATTAACACAACTGAAACCATATTTTCCCAACTTGGTTCCCATCAATCTAAGCTGCTCTCTTCCCCACACATCGAAAAAAGCAGGCTTCTAATGCCAGAAGTTCAGCCAGAAAAGGCTCACTCAAACGCTTATCAGACATCAGCCCAGCTCCCCGCTATCTGTATTGCCCCCTCACCGCGCGAACTACTTATTCTAGTCAAATCCTCTCACATACCCAAACAAAAAGTTCCAAAATGGATTAACCATCACTCAACCTAACTAGCACTCAAAAAACATCATTCAAACCATAATAAACGGCCTAAATTCCAAACACATACACAAAACAATACTCATTGCAATCGACATCAACAAAGCCTTCGACACAGTCCCTAAACACAATCTAATTCACAAAATATTGAGCTAAAACAACCCAACATATCTTAAAAAATTGAAATCTAACTTCCTATCAGGAAGAACAGCACTAACTCAAATCAACGGCATCATATCACGAGCTATAAACATCAACAGTGGGTACCCCAAAACCCAATACTGTCCCATTTTCAACCTATTCTTTTACGATTTCCCTAATACAAACAAATACCAACATTACAACCTACGCAGACGACATCACCATCGCCACTACACATTATAGCCTAAACATTGCAACAAATCTGAAACAGCAATAAATCACCATAACCCAAACATGGTTAACCGACAACAGAATGTGCGCCTAACCAAATAAATCTTTAATCACTCTAATTTCCACAGACAGACAACTCATTACCAAACACCCCATAATCCACCTAAATAACATAGTATTCCCACTAAACAAAACTCCCAAAATATTAGGATCACACGACAGTCATCTAAACTTCACAAAACACGCAGACTACATTACTTCATCAGCAAACATAAAACTAAATATATTAGGATCATTGTCAATACTGAAATCACAAACAACAAACAAATAGCCACTACCACAATCTATAAGCAATTTATCCGTCCGACTCTAAATTACGCCTCTCCCACACCCAACTTTTATATAACTAAAAATAACATGGAAAAATTGCAAATTACACAAAACAAGGTACTCAGAATAATAACAGGATACCCTCTACAACTCCCAGACAACATCTACACGAAGAAACTAAAATCCTACCTATAGACAAACACTTGGAAATGATAGGCACTCAATTCTTTGCTAAAACACTAACACCCCAACACGCATGTCAGGCAGCACTCTCTAATCCTACCTACCACAGACTTAAACCCCCTCCTCTCCAGCACTACTCTATAAACAAATTCTAAACAATATCCCACCTCCTCAAAATAACACATCACACACCAAACATATCCACACCCTCCTAACTGAAAACTACCTAAGAAACAGACCAACTAACAATATACTAAACGAACATCCACCCGAAATAGCTCCAGAATTCAACTCGCTCTCCAGATCCATGCAAACATCCTTGGCCAAACTAAGATGCGGCCACCATCCAAACACAGATTCAATTTAAACAGAGCCATTTCAAATACTTGTCCAAATTGTAACCTGGCCTCTCTGACTATATATATATATATATATATATATATAATAATAATAATATATAATAATAATAATAATAATAATATGTAATAATAATAATAAAACTAATACAAATGTGAGTAATAATAATAATAATAATAATAATAATAATATGTAATAATAATAATAATATAATAATATAATAATAATAATAATAATAATAATATATTAATAATAATAATAATAATATATACATATAATAATAATATTAATATGTAATATAATAATAATAATAATAATAATAATAATAATAATAATAATAATATAATATAATTTGTAATAATAATAATAATAATAATAATATAATAATATGTAATATGACAATGTGTATATATTATAATATATAACTCGGCCCTATATCAACAACATGTAATAATAATAATAATAATAATAATAATAATAATAATAATAATAATAATAATAATAATAATAATATTAATATAGACTACTAATAATAATAATAATAATAATAATAATAATAATAATAATAATAAAAATATGGAGAATATTCATAATATAGATTTATAATAATAATAATAATAATAATAATAATAATAATAATAATAATAATAATAATAATTCGCTTCATAATATATAATAATAATAATAATAATATTAATAATAATAATAATAATAATAATAATAATAATAATAATAATAATAATAATAATAATAATAATAATAATAATAATAATAATAATAATAATAATAATAATAATAATAATAATAATAATAAATGTCATATGTTTAATTATAATAAGAACACGCATATATATATATATATATATATATATATATATATATATATATATATATATATATATAAACAAAATATATATATATATATATATATATATATATATATATATATATATATATATATATATATATATATATATATATATATATATATATATATAATATATTTATATCTATTTATATATATTTTTATTTGTTTTCAACATACATCACGCACTGAGTTGTTTGAAGTGCACACTGATTTAGGTGGGGAGGCCAGAACATTCAGTATTCTCAACGATCTGGAACAGTTAATTAAAGAACCTACACACATACCAGATCGTCCTAACCAATTCTTGAACACGCTTGATTTATGTTTCACCACTACTCCTTCTCGATATAAATACATCATTTTCCCTCCTATCGGTAACTCTGACCACAATCTTGTAGCTCTTAATTTTAAAACTTTTTCTCCAGCAGCTCCACCATGCCCCAAACGTACTTTCTGGCACTTTAATCGGGCTAATTGGGGGGGTTGCGTCGTTTCTTTGCAAACTATGCTTGGAGTGAATCTTGCTTTGACTCGGAGGATGCTTCGCTCACTGCTGAAAAGGTAGGGGCCGTAATCATCGAGGGTATGAGCGGGTTCATTCCATCTTCAACTAAATCTTTTTCTCCACAAAATCCATGGTTCGATGGAGAATGTTCTCGCTCCATTCAGGAGAGAGAGACATTGCCTATCGGACATGGAAAAACTCTCGTTCTCCTATCACTCTTACTAATTTCCATTCTGCTCAGAATCGTTGCAGGGCTATTATTCGACAGGCTAAGCACTCTTTCACTAAAAGAAAGTGCGACAACCTACTTGGCTCTCCTATTGATAAAAATTTCTGGCCTCTTGCCAAAAACATCTCTAGCAACTTTTGTAAATCTGCCTTTCCTCCCCTTATTCGCTCTGACGGTTCTGTAGCTAACTCTCCTTCTGAAAAGGCCAATCTCTTCGGCCTCCTTTTTTCATCTAATTCTACCCTGGACGATTTTGGCATCCCTCCTCCTACTTCTTCTCCTCTCAGGATCCCTATGCCTCTCCCCGTGATTACGCATTATCGGGTGCATGGGATTCTGAGATCTATGAACGTCAGGAAGGCTAGTGGCCCTGATGGCATTTCTCCTCGTGTTTTGAAGGAGTGTGCTTCTGATCTGGCCCCAGTCCTCGTTCCACTCAACTCTCTATGTATTAATACTAGTACATTTCCCCAGTGCTGGAAGCGCGCATATGTCCAACCAATCCCGAAAAAGGGCAGCTGCTCTGATCCTTCCAACTATCGTCCTATAGCTCTCACCTGTATTCTATCTAAAATCTTTGAAACTCTTCTTAACTCTCATTTCCTAGATCATCTGGAGTCTCATTCCCTTCTTTCAGATCATCAGTATGGCTTTCGACGCTCGAGGTCAACTGGTGACATACTATCCTACCTAACTGATTTATTATCTTCTGTCCTTAGGGACCATCGGGAGTCTTATGTGTTGGCGATCGACATATCGAAGGCTTTTGATCGAATATGGCATGCGTCACTACTCTCTAAGCTCTCTTCCTTTGGGTCTCCTCCTTCTCTTTGCTTACTCTTGTATATATATATATATATATATATATATATATATATATATATATATATATATATATATATATATATATATATATATATATATATATATATATATATATATATTTATATATAAATATATATATATATATATATATATATATATATATATATAATAATAATAATAATATATGTATATATATATTTATATATATATAAATAATAATAATAATAATAATAATATATATATATATATATATATATATATATAATAATAATATATATATGTAATAATAATAATAATAATAATAATAATAATATAATAATAATAATATATATATATATATATATACACTCAAAAAAATGAGTGTTTGAAAATACCACAAATTGTGATTCTTTTAAACACAACCATATGTTTAAATACGCGCCAAACACAATTAGTGTTTCGCAATTTTAACCAAAATTATGTTTAAAACGCAAACCACAATTGGTAGATGTAACCATAATTGTGGTTATTTTAATTATGAATCAGGTAAGCCAAGCGATTGGTAAAATTTTCAGTTTGCTTTAACATAAACAATGGTAAAGCTAAAGAATCTGTTGTGCTTAAATAATCCAATTGTTTAAGAATTTTGAGCATATCAAAATGTTTAGCTCTCATCTTACGATTTTTTTCGGTGCATATTCTTAAACTGCGAGAGCGTTAGCAGGTTTAAAATTAATAATGTTAATGACACATCCTCTCTCTGAGCGGATCCCAGTTTAGCCCTTAACCAGGGTCGTGAGCGGGAAGGCTCTGTCGGTAGACTGCCAATTGCGGTCGCAACCGCAATTCGCAACCGCAACTATTGTACGTTAAATATACTAAAACAAGAGAAATTAATACTTCTCCAATAAATATATATATATATATATATATATATATATATATATATATATATATATATATATATATATATATATATATATATATATATATATAATATATATATATATATATATATATATATATATATATATAATATATATATATATATATATATATATATATATATATATATATATATATATATATATATATATATATATATATATATAATACACAAATCACTTTATCCCTCATGATTTTAGGGTTATGAGAGCAACAAAAGAAATATTAAACATCAGAGGGGGTTCCAACCCCCCTGGCAAATGTTGAAATGACTCTCTTCAACGGGTAAAGACCAAGAAGTGTTCAATCAAAGTCCAACCTCACCTGAGTAGATTTGATCTATTATATGCATTTCCAAATTTTGAAAATCTTACTAAAAACTATTCAATTTTAAAGAAAATAGACTTCAAATGTTTTAAGACATCTCCCTCAAGTTGAAATTCAAATTTAATAATAATTTTTTTTTTTTTAATTTAAGTAAATTAATATCGAAATTTTTTAATTCAAAATTAAACATTTTCTTTTACAATTCATGAATTTTTCACCTCTTCAAAAGCTACTTCTCTTTGCTAATTAATCCAATCCGATTTTCTCTTCTTTCTCAAAATCAGAAGGTAAAAATATGCTCAAGATTCTTATTTCCTCTTCTCTTCCCCACTATCTTCTTCTTCTTCTTCTTCAACTTTCCTCTCTTTAAAGCTCTTTTATATGCGACTTCACTGAACGACTTACAGATCATTAATATATATGTATATATATATATATATATATATATATATATAATATATATATATATATATATATATATATATATATATATATATATATATATATATATATAATTATGTGTAATAATAATATGTAATAAGCTTAATAGTAATAATAATAATATGCAATTAATAACAATATATAATAATAATAATCAACTCCTTGTAAGATTCAGGAAATTAATAATAATAAGGCTTTAGTGTTATAATAATATATAATATATATATGTAATAATAATAATATGTTATAATAATAATAATAATAATAATAATAATAATAAATAATAATAATAATAATAATAATAATAATAATAATAATAATAATAATAATAATAATAATAATAATAATTAAAAACATTATTATTTATATATATACTTATAACTATATTTGTAATATCTATTATGTGTTTCTGCTCCAAAAACATAAGAAAAATTGTCCTGTAAAAAAATAATACCTATCTAGGAAATAAAGTATATCTGCTATAAACCAATTTGACTTATTGTTTGTAATAATGTGTGCGTGTGGCGACCTAAGTGTATGAGTTGATTTTTTTGGAGTAATATATAATCATCATAACATTAATAATATATATTTAGGTATTTATACTAATGTATTTTTAGAAGTCTGAATGTATAATAATAATAATATAATAATAATAATAATAATATATATGTAATAATAATAATAATATAATAATAAATAATAATAATAATAATAATAATAATAATAATAATAATAATAATAATAATAATAATAATAATAATAATAATAATAATAATAATATAATAATAATAATAATAATAATAATAATAAATAATAATAAATGTTAATAATAATAATATGTAATAATAATAATAATAATAATAATAATAATATAATAATAATAATAATAATAATAATAATAATAATATTAATAATAATAATAATAATAATATAATAATAATAATAATAATAATAATAATAATAATAATAATAATAATAATAATAATAATAATAATAATATTTTTATATAAAATATAATAATAATAATAATATGTAATAATAATAATAATAATAATAATAATAATAATAATAATAATATATAATAATAATAATAATAATAATAATAATAATAATATATATATATATGTAATAATAATAATAATAATAATAATAATAATAATAATAATAATAATAATAATAATAATAATAATAATATGTTTAAAAATTTAATACGCGTTTATTAT
>JABUQX010147386.1:0-14112 GCA_015478945.1 Trachelipus rathkii
GATTTGATTGTGTTCTTTGAATATGAGGTTGATGGAAGGATATTGTTCCTTCGTAGACAGCTTCAACTCTCTCAAAAACGAAATAGGAAGCTTATCAACCACGATATGACTTATTAACTTGCAACCGGATGAATCCTCTTGAAAAAAGTCAACTCCAAGTTCCTTAAGTTCCTTCAAGTTAGCACGAACCTTTAAAATGAAAGACCGGACAGGTTCCAACTGCCTTCCGTCAAGAGGTGGAGCCGAATCTAACTCATGTAAAATAGAGTCAATAATGAATGCTTTATCTAGATAATGTTCCTTTAAGATGGTTAAGGCAACATCATAATTGTCATCCGTGCCTGACAAGAACTCAATGTCCTTCAGAGCATATCCCTTCAAATGTGATTTTAAATATTGAAGTTTGATGGCCTTTGAGATGTCTCTTCTCTCTCCATATACATTATTGAAAGATTGGAGAAAAGAGCGGAAAGAATGCTTGTCTTTATCTCCCGAGAAATCTCCACACTTTAATGCAGGAATCTTTAAGCTAGAAGGATAATGACAGCAATTCTCCTTTGAGTTTGACTTCTCTGAAGAGGCACTAGACGACTTTCTTGAATCCGAATTATAACCATACTTGTCTTTTAACAAGTGAAGCGCTTTAGCCATCTTAATATGGTAGGTATCAGTGGCTGTAAGTTCTTCGTCAAGTATGGCTTGGTCAACTTTCGTATATTCAGCCCCCAATATTAGGTTTTCAATGATGGTGTCTTGAGCTTTAATTTCACTCATGACTGTTGTCACCTTTTCAAATACAGTTTTTACAACAACTGGATCGTAAAAGGTGGGAGAGTCCTCATCACCTTCCTCCTCTATAGGAAAGTGTTTACAACAGAGAGTAAGTTTTCTTCTTAAGTGTCCCCTTTTTAACCTAAGAGGACCCAAGTCTTTAAGAAGACTTGACTTGAGGCTAGATATTTCCTCTCCTGAAAGATCTGTAGGCATTAGGTCTTGAAAATCAGCAGCCTCTTTCAGATCTAAGTCTTGAATGATGTCCATATTGATAGTAGAAAGAACAAATCGAGAAAGAATGGAACGAATGAGAAATACACTAGTGCGCAGTAACTATGTCAAAAATAACCACTGACCATGATATTAGCCGAAAAACAACTATAACATATACAGTATAGAAACAACCACTGCACATAAGCCATAACTAGAAAAACAACCACTAACGCATATACAATATCGAAACAACCACTGCACATAAACTATGTCAGATAACAACTACTGCGCATAGATAGTAATTTGAGAAAAACAATCACGCATCGGTGCCATGAAAAGAACAATCACCAGCGCATAGGCTATATTAGAAAACAAACACTAACGCACAGACTATCATGAAAAATAAACCTAACATAAACTATGTTAAAACAATAACTACACAAACTATGTCGAAAAACAATAATCACCGCGCATAGGCTATGTCGAAAAACAACTACTGCGCATAGACTATATCGGAAAACAGTCACCGCGCATGGGCTATGTCGAAAAATAAACACTACACATAGACTATGTCGAAAAATAAACTGCGCATAGACTATGTCGAAAAATAACACTGCACATAGACTATGTTGAAAAACAAACACTGCGCATAGACTATGTCAGAAAACAAACACTGTGAATTATTAATATTAAAAATTTTAATCGCGCGCATAGACTATAATCGAAAAACAAACACTGCGCATAGGCTATGTCGAAAATAAATAACAAACTAACCGAAAAACAAACCCTGCGTATAGGCTTATGTCGAAAAATAAACCCCTCGCGCATAAACTATAGTCGAAAAACAAACTCTGCGCATAAACTATGTCAAAACACAATCACCGCGCACTAGACTATGTCGAAAAAAATAAACACTGCACCAGCTATATCGAAAAAATAGAAAAACACCGCGCGCAAACATATTAAAACAAACACTGCACATAGACTATGTCAGAAAACAAACACTACGCACAGACTATGTCGGAAAACAATCACCGCGCATAGGCGCTATGAAAACCAAACACTACGCATGTAGACTATGTCAAAAAATAAAACATGCGCATAGACTATGTAGAAAAATAAACACTGCGCATAGACTATGTCGAAAAATAAACACTGCGCACAGACTATGTCGGAAAACAATCACCGCGCATAGGCTATGTCGAAAACCAAACACTATGTCGAAAAATAAACACCGCGCATAGGCTATGTCAAAAAACAAACACTGCACATAGCTTATGTCGAAAAACAATCACCGCGCATCGATTGCAATGAAAAACAGTCACCGCGCATACAAAATGTCGAATGTATAAGAAAATTATCGAATGCGCAATGACTATGTTGAAAAACAACCACTACGCAAGCAAAATGTCGAATTTGAGAAAATTATCGAATTTATATAAAAATATCGAATGCGCACTAACTGTCGAAAAACACCCACGCATGCAAAATGTCGAATGTATATATATAAAATATATACAAAATATTTACTGTAATATTTATTTTTTAAAGTCACTTTTTGCGAATAGAAAAAACTTAAGAACAATTTTTTAGAAAAAATTATCAAACACGTGACTTTAAGTTGCTTTCAAATTAAAAAAAATGTTAAGACACCTTTATCAAAAAATCAAAAAAACAAAAAAATTTACTAGTAAATCTTACGCATATGGAAATAAATCGCGCTTGAATATGCCTGTTTAGTCTCAAACTCGATGCAAGAAAAAACTTTAAGTTTGCCTTTCATAAGATTTAAACAAATTTGAACAAATTTACAAAAAATTGATTCTTATGAAATATTGAAAAACTTCAAAAATTAACTAGCAATTTCAAAAATTGCAAACATTAAATAACAATTTCAAAAATTATTAAAATTGTATCTATGTGAGTAGAAATTTATAGATACAACCTTAATACCAACGTAGAATAGTTTTAAGAATAGTAAATTTACGACAGTTAAACTGAATTAATAAATGTTATGTGTTTTAATGCATAAATATAATAAATGGAATTATCCACCTATGGTGAAAGGAACAAACAACTTACTTGTTGAAAAACTGAAACTTCTTATCCCAGTCCTGATTTCGGATTTGAAATTGTTATTTTCAACACCGGTGCTATCAATGTTAGTTTCACCGGCTTCTTAGCATAGGTAGAAATAATTCCTAACAATACGTATTGTCATTAACGTATTTTCGATAATAAAGTTGAATTTGAATCTTAAGCGTTAGTTATTGAAGAAAAAAGCGTTACTATGCACTTAATAAAGTTACACAAAAATCACATTATATAAGGCCTTAGTGATTATAAGTTTAACACTTTTTTAAACGTTAACACTTAATGCAAATATATGAAGGGAGTTTTATATAAAAGCATCCACTTCTTTCGAACGACAGAAATTACTAAACTTTTTTCAGCACAAGTTCAATCAGCGACTTGACAGTACGAGGTTGAAAACGTAAAAGCTTTGATTTTGAATAATTATTCCAGCATATCAACTCCAGCTATTTAACTTCCTCAAAAGTGTTCCGGTTTCATGATTCCAATATTTACAATTTAAAACACATAACATCTTTTAAGGAATAAATATAGTTTGGCAAAGAGTTAATAATTGAAATGCACACGAATTTGAGACCAAAAGCATATTGAAACGCAAACTTTCATTACGAAATATTTTAAGCTATTGATTCGCATTCCAATTTTAATAATATATATATATATATATATATATATATATATATATATATATTAATCTAAAAGAGATAGCACAGAAACAACATAAATCTATTTGCCTTATAGTAATATTATAACTATTTATTGAAATTCCATTTATCAGTATTGTTTTTCCACATATATGAAAATGTATCGATGTATCGATGTACCGGCGATACAGTACCGAGTACCGGTATCGCCCAAACAGTATTATGTGCATTTCAATATAATTTTTATTCAATAAATATGAAATAGAATATGAATCACAAATAATTTAAAAATATATATATATATATATATATATATATATATATATATATATATATATATATATATATATATATATATATATATATATATATATATATATATATATATATATATATATATATATATATATATATTGAGATGGATTTCATCTATGTCTTATTTCTCCCATCCTTACAGGTGTGTATTTGAATAAAATATAACAGAGAAAAAGAACAAAAATCAAATAAACGGAAAATCAACATCTGAGAAGGAAAATAAACAACAAAAAAGAAAATAAGAAAGCAAGAAAAATAAACCGGAAGACAATCGGAAGCCAAGAAAAGACGACTGGAGAGTAACTCCTGGCCTTATTAAAAGGGTAAATATTAAATATCATAATGTTCCTGATTATGTGTTTTGCTATAGTGAAGTAATAGTAATAGTAAATTAATAAAGTAAATTTAGAATTGAGTTAAATTTGTTGACTTTTGAAGAATTTATCAGGAATTTATTGTGTAGGTGATGTTTTAGAAATGATTATAATTCTTGTTTCTGTTTAGCTTCCAAGTTGTGATCCCGAAGTTAACATCCCAGTCCCAGTTCCTGATCCCGAAGTTCGCAAAGTAAAGTCAATATCCGGGGTTTGGAATCTATCACACCCCAGCATTGAAGTGCCTAGTCCACCGCATCTGAGGCTGAATACATCATTGAAGATCTGCCAACATCGCACAGAGATTGAAAAACAAAGTCTGCTATTTGCAACTTTCTCTTCTATCAGTTGAAGGAAGGGAATCCTCAGTGGAAAAGCCATTACCTTCAAGGTTTTAGCAATCTTTTCAGAAATAAGTATAAACAGTGTTCGTGTTGAAAAGAAAGTGTGTGAAAAATATAAAAATAAATATAAGTCTTGTTACCAAGACTGCGAAGATAGAGACTTCGAATAATTGCAAATAAATAAAAATTGTTGTGTTTTCAAAGAAAGAAGAAACATTATCATTATCTATAAATACATAGAAAAATACGTTGGTTGACATTATCTAAAGAATAAAAACCTATCTAAAATTAAATATGAACCCTCTTGGTTTTAACAAGAAAGACTAAAAATTATTTAAAAAGAAATATAATCAGTTGGTTTAACTAAAAAGAATAGTTTGTAACCCAATAAAACTATTCAATTTATTACTTGTTTGAAAGAATAGTTTGTAACCTGAAACTATTCAATTTATTATTTGTTGTTATGGTAATTATATTTTTTTCTATTTTTATTTATATTGGTTATTTATTTAGTATCCTTATCGTATTTTTTATCTTTATTCTTCATATATTTTTTTACTTATTGATATATATATATGCGTATGTATACATACACATATATATATATATATATATATGTATATACATATTTCTGTTTTGAATATATTTGAATGTGTGTACATAAATGTATATTTTTTTTGTGATGCAATAAAAGCAATTACTTGTTTATGATTATTTTTGTCAATGAAGCTGATATGTAACTTTGTAAGTTGGGTAGAATTTAAAAGTAAATAAGAGTTGGTAACAAAGAGGAACAGAGTGAGTATTCCACAAATCGCTGTTGTTGTTGCAGAACTTTGAAATATTGACAAAACACTTGGTGCATACTTTACTTGGGATTTTTTTGAGCAAATTAATTCAATCTAATATTTTTAATAGGTAACTCATAACATTTAGAAGTAGCTGGATTTAAAAATAGATGGGTTAAAGAGCCAGAAGTTAGAAAAAGAAACAACTGTAATTAGATCGATCAAGAGCCTTCCACTGCCAGAATAAATATATTATATACTCCACCAACAGAAGAAGTCCGCCCAGAGTCGTTAAACACCTCAACGTAGTGGCAGACCCTTCTGAGAAAGGAATCTACCTCATCAAAACTTACAGGTGAGGTGCCCTTCTATTGTGGTGGGGATCAAAAACCTACCACATAAAGTGGTAGCAGAGCGTAGTTGTTTCTTGTAGGAATACTACTGGCTCTGCAGCTGAGTGTTGTCAAAGTGTCACTCAGCCGCCACTATCGTCTGAACAATCATGACCGACGGAATGAATGAATTAATAGGTGATGGGAAAACCGAAGATGGGAAAACACCACCGACTGATTCTGTCCCACTTCCACCGAATCAAACTATTATGCAGTCCAGTGTTGTCAATTCCGACCAGGAAGATCAAAGAGCGACGCAGAGTCCAGCGGTAGTTACCGTTGATGCTCAGTTCTTTCAATCTGTGTTACAACAAAACACACAGTTGATGGAAAAGATGACTGATTTGGTATCTGCAATGGAAGTAGATAAGAAACCAAAGAAAATGATTCCTTTAGGAAAGTTCAGAATGGACACAGGTGAAACAATGGTCCAGTTTTTCGACCGGTTTGAGCAGTTCTGTGCTGTTCAGTATCCGGGATCAACAGAGGGAATGGTAGCCTTATTGGGAAGCCACCTCCAAGGTTCAGCGTTGGAGGCTTACCATATAGTCGCAGCGACATCAGCCGAATATCTATTCGTAAAGTCCCAACTCTTGCAGTGGTTTCGCGAACAACTGAAGAAGAAAGCTAATACGGAAACAGCAGAATTTACAAAAGCAATGATGGAAGAAGAGGAAGATGTGCCACTGTTTGCGTTGAGATTGTTGGGATTGGCGCAAAGAGCATTTCCAGGAAATGAGGTAAAGAAAATGCCAATGGTACGAGAAAAATTCTTAGAGAGTGTGCCGGAGGTGGTCAAGACCAGAGTGGAAGATGCATTATTGGGAGTAGAGGTTACTCAGGGTTCAGTAATTCCTTGGGAACAGTTAGTGGTCATGGTGGACAAGGTTTATAGAGGAACTAAGAAAAAAGAAAATCCAACGGTTGAAGTAGTAGACTTGACTAGATCACTACAAATGTCCACCATCCCCACACCACATCGAATGGCTCTACCCACATATAATAATTATGAGGGAGTGTGTTGTTGCAGACGAACGCAAACGCAACCCCAGCTTAGAGCTGTAACATCGCAGAGAAACAACAACAATGCTACTCGAAATGCAAACCCAATTGCATCAAATGGTTATAGACCACAACGATACGGAACAACAAATCAAATCCCAACAAACGAATTCCGAAGAGGTCAGCGAAGAAGTCAAAATGGTTCATCAATTCCCATCTGTAATCATTGCAAAAAGAGAGGCCATAATATGAGTGAATGTTGGAATCAGCCACAATGTATGCATTGTGGTAAACGAGGACACATCAAAGAAGAATGCTATGTGGAACAAAACCGCTGTTTAAAATGTAAACAGGTAGGACATTTGGTAGGGGATTGTCCCAATGGCCGAGGTCATCCTGCGGCCCAATCGCGAATAACGTGTCCCTTTTGTAACAACGCACATTTAGGTAAAGACTGCCCACAAAGATCACAAAGATCGGGGAACCGAGAGGGCTTTGGCATGGAAAACCGCATACCAGAGGCCGAAACAGCAGACGAGTATGAAGAGGGAGCTTGGGGAATTGATGTTGAAGAGGATGATCCTAGAGAGTCGCAGGAAATTCCTCAACAAACTACATCGGTTCAAGTACCCCCAATAACAATCTTTGAGAACTCACAAGGGCAGAATCAATTACAACAGGTCTCTGTACTAGTTACGGTTTGTGAGAAAGACATCCCTTCAGAGAATGAAAGAGACCCAGTAGGGGAGGACTATCCAGCTTTGACAGAAAACAACCCCAAGAAAGATCATGAACAAACATTAGTAAAAGGGAACGGGAATGAAACCGAAAGAGAGGATAGCGGTTCGGAGACGGAGAACATCATTCATTATCATATAATAAGAGCTCCTGCAAAGACCTTGATTTTACAAGTAACCATAGTGGATCAACCACCTATGGAGCCTCTAACGGCCTTTGTTGATACAGGGGCAGAAGTGAGCCTTATATCGGCTAGCTGTTTCCATCTGTTAGACAAAAAGAAAAGTCCAATCTTGCCCACCGCTTTTCGAGGCGTCACTGGAATAGGAAGTGTCCGATTTCCAGTGCTCGGAGAGATAATGATAGCATTACGTTTATCCACCAATTATGTCCTGAAGCCTGGTCGTTTTGTCGTCGTCCCAGATCAGTTGTCCGAATACGACTTGGTTTTAGGATATGACATCCTCAATCAAGAACATCTTTTACCTGATCTGTATCATAAAGAATTAGTAATCCGACGCGGGAATTATGTACAGACAGTAGCGGTGGATATGAGACAAGGTTTACCAAGGGAAGAGACCTGTGCCTTGGTGGAAGCTGTGAGTATTGCACCGCAGCGGTGTATGGTGGTAGAAATTGAAAGAAAAGGACAACCAATTCCTATAAAACAACCCGTTCTGGTGGAGGCTTGGCGGGATTTGTCAAAAGATATCAAATTTGAACATTCCTTAGTAAATTTTTCGGGCAATAAAGCCTTAGTAATATTGCAAAATCATGGTGAAACAACAAGAACTTTAAAAAAGGGAACAATTGTAGGACAATTGGAAGAAATTACAACAGTGGAGGATCCCACTGTGAATGTAGTCGAATTAAATGAGCAAAGTCCTAATGAATACTCCGAATGGACTCCTGAACACTTAGTTAGCGCTTTTAGGTTGAATGAGGCGGAATTAACGGCGGATCAAAGGAGTCAGGTTATTGAATTATTGATGCGTTATCCCTCTGTCTCGAGTTTGGGAGATTCTGACGTGGGCTGCACAAATGTCATTAAGCATAAGATCGAAACTATGACTGAAGATCCTGTGCAAGTGCCAGTCAGAAGGCTACAAGGCCCCATGCTCAGAGAAATCGAGGCAGATTGCAAGAAATTGGAAGATGAAGGAATCATCCAGAGGAGCAAGTCCCCGTACTCAGCCCCAGTGGTACCCATTAGAAAAAAAGATGGTTCAATCAGATTATGTATTGACTACCGGGAATTGAATAAAATCACAAAGGGAGATAGTTTTCCTATCCCAAATCTGATTGATATGTTGTTTAGTCTCCAAGGCAGGAAATATTTTACAACAATAGATTTAATAAAAGGTTATTATCAGGTGGAAATGGAGGAGACCAGCATTGAGAAAACAGCTTTCACCACTCCATTGTCTCATTGGGAATTTTTACGTATGCCGTTTGGAGTAAAGAACGGCCCTGCCACTTTCCAACGAGGGATGAGATTTGCTCTGTCACATATACCCTTGGACGAGTGCATGGTGTATCTGGATGATGTCATCATTATCAGTGAAACGTTTGAAGAGTATCTGGAAATTTTAGAAAAAGTATTGTCAGCATTTGAAGAAACGGGATTCAAAATAAAACCAGCCAAAACTTTCCTCTTAAGAAAGGAGGTCCAGTATTTGGGTCATAGAGTGTCTGAACACGGCATGATCCCTTTAGAAAACAATTTGCAAGGCATAATGCAGTTCCCAGTACCAACCACTGTTAGGAAATTACGGCAATTTCTGGGCATGGTCAATTTCTATAGGCGTCACATCGCTCATTGCTCAGAAATAGCCAAACCACTTTTTGAACTGTTGAGTAGCAAGACTCTAAAGTGGACAGAACCATGTCAGAGCGCCTTTGAGGCATTGAAGGAGGCTTTAACATCACCACAGATCCTGTCGTACCCAGATAGATCAGAAAAAGCAAACCCATTATTGTTGTACGTGGACGCCTCAGATATCGGGGCAGGAGCATGTCTTTCCCAGATCCAAACCGGGGAAGAACGTCCTATAGCTTTTATCTCCACAACATTTAACAAAGCTGAACAACGCTATAGTACGACTGAAAAGGAAGTTGCTGCAATACGATGGGCTGTGAAGGCATTAAAACCTTTCCTCTATGGAATAAGAGTAGTTATTTATACAGATCATCAGCCGCTTTTATATTTGCATAGTATGCCGTTAGTGAACGCACGAGTAGCTCGCACACTTGAAGAAATCAATGATATAGACTACGAGCTTAGATATATTCCGGGGAAAGAAAACATAGTGGCTGATGCTTTATCTAGATCCCCGATCGGTGAAACTTTTGACGAACAAGAGATTTTCCCGGTTAATGCCCTTCCTGGAGGATTTTCTGAGGTTAAAATTCCTGGAGGGGGTGATTCGCTCTTTCAAGCTTGCTCTGTTGCTTTATATGGTTCGATTGAAAATCATCTGAAGATAAGACAAGAAGTGGTTAAAGAATTGTTAGAAAATAGGGGATAGTATGGATTACCAACTGGAAGAGATGCTAGGCAAGTGACCAAACAGTTACATCTCCTGAGACAACCAGGTCAGTTCCCTATGACACAGGCAATAATGGCATTTGCAAAATTACAACATTTGCAGGTTTGGGTGTATTATGGGGACTCGAAGCCGTTGAAGTTTGGAAAAGATACTGAGAAAAATATTTGTCATCTTTTGTGTTGCGGCGGAGTACATTATAATCTTTTGGTACCCATAAAAATTCAAATGATCCGCGAAACTGAAACAATGAGCACTAACTTGATAACACCTATGGTATTTTCGGAGTGGACATTGTTAAATGAATCAATGGAAGAAGAGAGCGCTACTGCAGCGGTACCACCAACTGTTGTCGAAGACGCTACTAAAACTCCACAAAACACCGGTGGGGAGGTGGAGAGAGATTCGGGATATCCTCGGATACATCAGATAGTGATAGATCAAGATAATATAATAGATCCCTTGGAAATTGACCATGACGACATTGATAAGTTGCAAAAGTCGGATTACCTATTAAGACGCTTAAAAAGAGCAATAGTACAAAACTTGCCATTTAACGGACCATTGAAACCTTTCGCGCGTGTAAGTAAGTATATATATCTGAGGAATGATCGGTTATATAGGGAGTTTCCTACGGGAGAGTTTGCATTGATTGTCCCACATTATTATTTGACTGAGGTAGCAATAAAAACACATTGGAGGTTTGCCCATATAGGAAAACACAAATTACATTCTCTGCTTATAAATTGGATATGGCATCCAAAAATAACAGCCATTTGCAATGATATCGCCACCACCTGTTACAAGTGCCAAGCATGTAAGATCTCTAATATTATACGTTCCGCCATCATTAAAAATAATCACTTCAAGACCCTTTGAATTGGTGGCGATGGATCTGATACAATTCCCTTGCTCAGCGCAAGGGAATAATTATGCTTTGGTGATGGTAGACCATTACACAAAATGGGTGGCTGCTGTTCCTCTGCGGAATAAACAAAGTATCAGTGTAGCCAACGCATTTCAACATCGAATATTGCCATTTCTACAAAAGTTACCAGAACGACTGCTTACAGACAACGGCAGAGAATTTATAGGGCCGGAATTTGAAGATCTTTTAAAACGCCAACAGATTAAACATGTCCTGACTACTCCTTATACACCATCCTCCAATGGAGCTGTCGAGCGGGTCAATCGTACCATCAGTCAGTACCTTAGAATGTCTATCAAAAAGTCAAATCGGTGGGATGAAGAATTATCACAGGTTTTATTGGTTTACAATCACACCACCCATTCAGAAACGAACCGGACTCCTTGTGAAAATATCCTAAAGAGGGCGCATGAACTACATACAGGACTACCTTTGCCTGTTGAGGAAGAATGTTGGATAGAGAGTCATGGAAGATTTGTTCCTTATGAATTACATCAGATGGTGGGATTAAAAGTTCATCTTCCCGGAAACCTGACTAAAAATAAATTCCACCCTAGATATAGTGGCCCTTATGAAGTGATCAAGGTAAACGACAACAAGGTCACCTATACAATAAAATCCGCCGCGGATGGGAAGCAATATAAAGCTCACCATAAGCAATTAAGGATATGGAAAATACCCCCTGATTATTTGATGAATAATCCGACATTCCAACGATATGCGCTAAATGAAGATCGAGAATCAGTGTTGTATGGTGAAGATAAAATTGAGGAAGTTTTCAAAGATAACGAAGTGGAGGTACCAATAACTGAACCTGACGAGATAAATGATTTTGATGGTGATGATGACGATGATGACGGCGATTCATTTGTAGGATTCACTATTGATGAAGAAATATTAGGTACCATTAAAAACAAATTTAAAGAACTGTTAAAAGAACAGGAAAAGATAAATTTAGGGTTAGGAAAAATATTAGATAAAGAAATAGGAAGTCGGCAGATAGAATTAGATAGTACGTTAGGAAACGATAGTATAGTTAATAGGGAAGAGGAAGAATTTAATGAATATTTGGAATGGGACACCTCTGATTTGATTGAGGAAGCAGAATACCGTTGGGAATCTATGAGAGTTCCACCGGAAAATTTGAGGGAATCTTACCCCACTGATAAAACCTTTGAGGAACGCATTCAAGCATTTTCAACCCCTATAGTGGGAATACCCTTAAATGAAGAAGCCGAAATAGAGGCATATTTGAATATTGAGCCAAATGAAGAAGATCAGCAAATTCTTCCTGATGAGCTGTCCTTTGAAGGATTCGAGGACGTAGATAATTTAGTACTTGAAAGGCTAACGGAGCTTACGTCTAAAAGAGAAAGCAATACTCGTCCTTTTACTCGGTCGCGAGGGCCGTGTCAGGACTTACCAATCGTTTTTCCCTTCATGATAGAAAGAAGGGCACGAAATAAAAAGAAAAATTAAAATAAGATAAAAACACTTTTGAAAGAAATAAATATAGGAAATATACAAAGAAATTAAATGAAGAAAATCATTTCCCTTGTGCGTCAATGCTGGTATTGACGGGTGGGGAGGAATGAGATGGATTTCATCTATGTCTTATTTCTCCCATCCTTACAGGTGTGTATTTGAATAAAATATAACAGAGAAAAAGAACAAAAATCAAATAAACGGAAAATCAACATCTGAGAAGGAAAATAAACAACAAAAAAGAAAATAAGAAAGCAAGAAAAATAAACCGGAAGACAATCGGAAGCCAAGAAAAGACGACTGGAGAGTAACTCCTGGCCTTATTAAAAGGGTAAATATTAAATATCATAATGTTCCTGATTATGTGTTTTGCTATAGTGAAGTAATAGTAATAGTAAATTAATAAAGTAAATTTAGAATTGAGTTAAATTTGTTGACTTTTGAAGAATTTATCAGGAATTTATTGTGTAGGTGATGTTTTAGACATGATTATAATTCTTGTTTCTGTTTAGCTTCCAAGTTGTGATCCCGAAGTTAACATCCCAGTCCCAGTTCCTGATCCCGAAGTTTGCAAAGTAAAGTCAATATCCGGGGTTTGGAATCTATCACACCCCAGCATTGAAGTGCCTAGTCCACCGCGTCTTAGGCTGAATACATTATTGAAGATCTGCCAACATCGCACAGAGATTGAAAAATAAAGTCTGCTATTTGCAACTTTCTCTTCTACAGTTGAAGGAAGGGAATCCTCAGCGGAAAAGCCATTACCCTCAAGGTTTTAGCAATCTTTCAGAAATAAGTATAAACAGTGTTCGTGTTGAAAAGAAAGTGTGTGAAAAATATAAAAAGAAATATAAGTCTTGGTACCAACAATGACTGCGAAGATAGAGACTTCGAATAATTGCAAATAAATAAAAATTGTTGTGTTTTCAAAGAAAGAAGAAACATTATCATTATCTATAAATACATAGAAAAATACGTTGGTTGACATTATCTAAAGAATAAAAACCTATCTAAAATTAAATATGAACCCTCTTGGTTTTAACAAGAAAGACTAAATATTATTTAAAAAGAAATATAATCAGTTGGTTTAACTAAAAAGAATAGTTTGTAACCCTAAAACTATTCAATTTATTACTTGTTGTTATTGTAATTCTATTTTTTTTTGAAAGAATAGTTTGTAACATAAAACTATTCAATTTATTACTTGTTTGAAAGAATAGTTTGTAACCTGAAACTATTCAATTTATTATTTATTGTTATGGTAATTATATTTTTTTCTATTTTTATTTATATTGGTTATTTATTTAGTATCCTTATCGTATTTTTTATCTTTATTCTTCATATATTTTTTTTACTTATTGATATATATATGCGTATGTATACATACACATATATATATATATATATATACGGTATATATGTATATACATATTTCTGTTTTGAATATATTTGAATGTGTGTACATAAATGTATAT
>JABUQX010147388.1:0-20000 GCA_015478945.1 Trachelipus rathkii
TGAACCTTACACACCTTTATCAGGTAAAGCAACAAAGAAAAATGAGAAGAGCCGATCACGTCCCATGGTTGCCATTCCTACTAGAGAAACTGGACGGATGGACCAAAATTATTTACCACCTTTACCTGTTACCAATATTGTCCCTAATTATAATGCTCCTGTGGACTATATCCCCGAATATCCTCAATCTGGTAATCGGCAAAGCAATTTATCATCATCATTCCCATCAAATTACTTCCCTGATTCAAGTTCTTATGCCCAGAATTATCCTACACAGGACCCTAATTTTTCATATTATAATAAGTCCCAATCTGGATGTAACCCTAACCAATTTCCTATTATTGATCCTTTCCAACCTTCCTGTTGCTACGCTTCAACTGCTTCATGTAACTCATCTATTTTACCTAATTATACATCAACTGCTTTCTCTAATTTACCTAGTTATACTTCAACTGCTTCAGGTAATGGCTACTTCATCTTCTGCTTGTAATCCTGAAGCCACTCTGGATCCCCAGATCAAACTGGTACTGCGTACAAGTTTGAGATGGGGAACGGATCAGGTGGAAGGATATGAATGAGAATCAACGGCAGATGACTTCAATATTGTGGGCTCAAGAGTTTGAGGATGAAAAGAAGTCCTTTGCTAATCTTTCTTCTTTGAACACCGCCCCGATGTTGTAAACCATAATTGTAAATATATTTCTTTAGTATGTATTGGATTTTGGATTATATATTATGAGAGTCCTGAGTATCCTTCTCTACGGGTCTGTACTACACTCTTTGCCTCGACACTCCCGTCTTTCTTTGAACGACGTGGAAAATGGAGGTGGGGGGTTTAGATTTAGTGGGGGAGGATATAAGGGAGATATTGTTCGTGTTTTTATATATGTATACTGGGAGGATTAAACATAGCAGAAACCATTCTCAGTAATGGATAATACACCATGTGGTTTATAATCTCCCCATGTGGTGTTTAGTTTTAAGTATTATGGATTTATTATTGGAAAAACCCTGTGTAATTTGCATATATTATAATACTGTTTCTTTTCTGTTCTAGTATTGTTATATATTGTAATACATGTTTTGAGGAATTTTAAGTCACAGAAAGTATTAGAATAGGTATTATTGTGACTCACTTTCTGTTGTAATTATACAAAAGCTTTTCTTGAAGACCTTATATGAGGATTGCAACTGCATCTAAGGTCAGTCTACATATAATGATAATGAATGTTAACTTTATTGATTTAAATTGACATAAGTATCAATGATGGTATAACTATGGATTAGTAAAGAATTTTCATGAAAGTTACCTCAAGCTAATACAGTTGCGAATCACATCAAAAAAACTCTAGAGACACCCAGGTAAGGAATAAAAACAA
Source organism: Trachelipus rathkii (assembly GCA_015478945.1). Taxonomy (NCBI): domain Eukaryota; kingdom Metazoa; phylum Arthropoda; class Malacostraca; order Isopoda; family Trachelipodidae; genus Trachelipus; species Trachelipus rathkii. The sequence goes on from JABUQX010147388.1 coordinate 1,380, forward strand.
GCCATACTTTTTAATAGAATTGAGTTTTAAACAAGTGATTATGTATTTTAAGTGTAAAAAAATTTGTTGAAATAATATAATGAAGTGGTGCCCTTTCAAAAGATGCTTGCGTGTAGAAAATATCTGGGACTTGAGTTTAGATTCATTGGAGTCCTTATTACATCCTAGAAATCATTATTCGATCTTTATCTGAAAGAAAAGATATTATTCATTAATTCAAAGTTAAGTCATTATAATCTAACCTCCCTATTTCCTAATACCTTAACTTCTTACATGAACAATATTTGGAAACTACTTTCGTTTCCACTCTCGAATCTGATATTATAATCCTATGAAGCTTTCTTGAGCTATTGTAAATAATATATCGAAATAGATTTTAAGAATAAATAATCAATAATTGTGGTGTATATCACTTTCTTATTTATTCTTTGTTTCTGTGAATTAAAGACTGGATTGTTTGTGCTGGCAGTCCATGCTTATTCGCTTATACCTATACTTATTTAAACTCTTAAAATAATTTATGCAGTGGATTAATTGAGTTGGTAAAACCTTCCTTCTTCCACCAATATAATATTTATAATTCTAAACCTGATTAAATATAGAACTTTTTCTGGTGTGTCAACATCCCTGATTGTTTACTTTTGGTTAATATCAGTCTATGAGCTATGAAAATATAATTGGATTTAATCTTCAACCTTAATATTCAGTCAAAACCTGTGCAGTGACACCTTGGTTAATTATAGTAAATAATATACTTACAACTGATCTTCAAACTGAACATCAGGGCAAGATTTATATAGAAAATTTATTAGTTAATGATCACAATCCTCTCCGATAGTCATTCAAGTCAGCAGGCCAACGGAGTCCTAAATGACAAATTTCCTCCGTTACGGAGATAGCCTAACCTGCTCCGTATTACCTCTGATGATGTCAGGTGGTTGCTGTGCTGACTAGATATCCCAACCATTATCTTTGAACATCACGAACCTAACATCTGTGAAATCTCCTATAAATTGACTTTCGTAATCCTCTATTCTTCGATTTCATATCTACAAAAAGCGGAGAGAGGTACCTCACCGTCAGATACAATTGTTGATCAACGTACTTCCTCTCCGCCACATAAATAAATTAAGTGGCGCCCGAACAGGGACTCTGTTTGAGTTTCTGCGCTTGCGTGCACTAGGATTGTGACTCTCGCTCACACCGACATTTATTTTGAAAATCATCGATTCTCTTCAGTATCTTCGAGGAAATCTTCTTCTTTTTTGTACTTACATTGAACAGATTCGAGAGTTAGTTAGTAATAACCCTCCCAATCTTTTGAAATACTTTCCATTAAAACTTAAAAATGTCAGAAGAAACTCAACTTAAAGACTTGGACACAAACATAGGTGTTGATGGCCAAGAGACTTTGGACTTCGATCCATCTCTTGCAGCTATCGCATTAGATCCACGGTTAGACCAACGTCTGCGTGATGATCGAAATAAAAATAATTAGAAATGAATGTAGGAATGAATGTGGAAAATAAAGACAGGGTAGAAATTGCCAACTCTGACAAACCCTTGGTTCCCAAATCTGACTTAAAATCAGTTCCCAACTCTGATAAACCTTTCACTGAGACCGAAATGAGTACCTTATTAACTAAACTCCAAAAACAGGTGACAAGTGAAAGGGAAGTGGCTAATGTAAATTCGGTCAGTAATGCTGAACACAGAACGTTTCATGATCGAGGACAAGGTATCCCCTCTGGCTTCGATTCCCATAATTTGCAAATGAATAAAAATACCACTTTTTATGATCGTGAGTATAAACCTTCCTTAGTTTCCCAATCTCAACCACGATCAATGCCTCTTCTACATAATCCACCCAGTTATGTAGAAAATTCTAGAAATCAAATTCTTTCTAATTCTAATCTTCATTCTAATCCTAACTATAATCCTAATTCTAATCTTATTGCTAATCCTAATCTTATTCCTAATCCTAATTCTGGACTTACTCATAATTTTCTTCCTAAATCTCAACTTTTTCCTAATCCCAATCTTCGTCATGATTATATATCCCCAGGAAATTACTATAATCCACCAAAGTCTCTATTTAGAAATCCCGATATGGGTAGAGGCAATAGAGATTTTCTATCCCCTGTAAATAGAGGAGAGGCTGACTTTTCCGAAAAGTATAATAAATTGATACAGCCTAAACGAGAACAAATACTTAGAAATCAATATCCGGAGCACCAGATGTTATCAACTGACCCTAGTGTCTATTCTGGTTGTTATCCACAAGGATATTCTCAAACACATTCTGAACGTCGTATTCCTGACGACGATGAACCTTCTATGTATTCAGGACCACACATGAAACGGAGACTTGATATGCTGGAGGAAGCCATTGTGCTTCTTACTCAGTTACTCAAGAACTCTCAGAAACTGAAGGTTGTGGATCCTGGTAAATTCAAATATGAAACGGAACAAGATCTCTTGGTCTACCTGGCTGATTTTGAAGCTTATTGTAGTTTACACTACCCAAATGCCCATCACCAATGGTTAAGACTACTTGGTCGGCAACTGGAAGGCAAATTTCTGAACATCTACAGAGAATAAAAGATAATCGTGAATATTTCTCTGTAAGGGATAATCTTGTTTGTTGGTATCGAGATGAGGAAAGAAAGAAAAAGGAAGATCGAATACAGAAGTATCATGCCGCTCACCGATACCCTAATGAGAACATTAAAATGTTTGCCCTTCGTTTAGAGCGCCTAGCTAGCCAAGCATATCATGGACATGATATGAGAGATCACGATTCCCTTAGAACCGCTTTCCTTTGTAGTTTGCCTCCAAATATTGAAACATTCGTCCGTCAATATATTAAAATGATGGAGTTGGACGGCTATAGTCGAGCTTCATGGGAAAATATAGTGAATTTCGCTGATTCTTTGGACAGCGATAACCTTGTTTTTCCAAGTTCCTTGTCCCAAACTAATCCTCGTGAGGTCGGCCCATCAACTTATTCTCGAGCTGACCAGGAGGTAGACTTAAACGAGTCTGTTGAGTCAGTGATACAGATAAACGCTGCTCTTCCTGGATGGACTGATGTATTAAGTAAGAAGGTCGCTCAGCGTAAACCTAAGTCTTCAGTTACCTTGAACCAACATAATTCTAATGTCAGTCAACGCAGCCTCCAGGAAAGAAATAATAGCAGTCGTATGGTCTACAACACTGTTCGTAATTCCCCTCGAAATGATGACCACTCCAGAGCTCCAAATAATCGGAACACCAATCGAAAGGTCAGGATCGGGAGATCGGATGAATCTTTTATGTGACTACTGTGAGAAGCGAGGGCATGAGATGCAAGAATGCTATAAGTATCTGGGGGTCTGTAGTTATTGCAAGAAAACCGGCCATTCAAATACCGAATGCCGAGCTAGAAACTCCCCTCCATCATCTCCCGTAAATAACCGGAAAGTAGTATGTCCCTTTTGTAGAGGTCCCCACGCGGGAATGAGGTGTTCTCAACGCACCCCTCCAAGATCCGGTGATTCTGAACGAACTCCTCCTAAAGAATATATTCAGGGAGCGATAAAGAAAGTTTATTCTCGTTCTTATTCCTCTGAGGCCCCTAACACTTCAGATAAACCAACTGAGAAGCCATTACCTCAACGCTTATTTCTGGACCCGTGCGAAACCTGTAACGTGTCCCATTATGAAGGTCGTTGCAAAGGAGGGTTTGCTGAAACTCGTCCCGAAAGTCAGTTAAACGACTAGTCCCCACAGAGATGAGTCAATCTGTGGAAAAGGACCTTGATAATGACTCTGTAAGGAAACCGGATGATCCTTCTATTAACTTTTATGGGATAACCCCGAAGAGTAAATTTTCGTATAAACCTTATTCCTATGCTGGTGAAGACATGGTCGTTGCCATTAACTTGTGTCAGGCGGATATCGAACCTTTGATCGTCTGTGTCAAGTTGGATGATCATGATGCTCCCATTTACGATTGCCTTGTAGACAGTGGGGCTGGCGTAAATTTAATAAGCTCCGAGATTGTTCCTTTCCTAGGGAACTCAAAAGAGCTTTTGGCTTCCGAAGACATAGGAGTAAAGGCCATCAGTGGGTTCGGAAATAAAGAACGAATTCCTATCGTTCATTATGTAAATATAATCCTGAGGTTTAATATGGGTTTTGTAACTCATCCTTCGGCGTTTTTCATAGTTCCCCAGGAATACATGGTAGATAACCCATTGATACTTGGTACTTGTGCTCTTAGGGATAATCACTTATTACCTGACATGTCCCGAAAACAATTAATTCATCTTCAAGGGAAAAAATTGACTGTGGTAGCCGATGGCATATCAACTTGTACCCAGTCCAAATTGACGTCCTCTACTATACAGGTGAAAAATGTGTCGGTAGTCAGTACGAATATTAACGATACTGATGTTATCCACGATCAAAATAATGATCGTACCCTTCGATATTTATTGAAGGGCTTTAAAAAAAATGACAACAATATAAATTGGCAACAAGTTCCTAAACCATACAAAAGTCATTCTAAACAAATGGTTTTGGAAAATGACATCTTGTACTACAGAACTACGTCCGGGAATTTGTTATATGCGATTTCTTTGGACCTACTAATGCACATAGTTCTGGGCCTCCATGTATCCTGTGCCCATATAGGTCGGAACAAGTTGCTTCAGTTGGTATATAAGCATTTCTGGCATCCTAGGGTTAACCAGGTAATTTCCGATGTAGTGCGGTGTTGCCCTGTTTGCCAGATGCAGAAAAACTTTTCTTCCAATATAACTCCACCCATGTTAAAAATCTTGGCCAGCTATCCCTTTGATTTATGTGCCATGGATTTGATTCAATTTCAAACTTTTAAGGGAAATAAATACTGCATGATCTTTATTGATCATTATTCTAAATGGGTGTCTGTAGTTCCCATTGCCGACAAGTCCAGCTTGACAGGAAACTGGAACACCAAGTTCTTCCTTTCCTTCCTAAGGTTCCTAACCATATTCTTACTGATAATGGAACTGAATTTACTTCCCAGATATTCCAACAGGTGTTACAAAAACACAATATTAAACATGTGAGAATATCTCCTCTTCACCCCTCGAGTAACGGTGTCTCTGAGAGTTTAATTCAACTACTGAAATGTTTAGTTCTAGAACAACCTGCTACTTGGGATGAAGAATTGTCTTCTTCCTCCATATTAATCTATAATAATACTTATCATAGTGCCTTAGATATGTCCCCTTCTGATTATTTATTACAAAAATCCCATACTCCAGTGCATACTTTTCCACAATATTGGAAAGAGGGCAGTGTCAACTTTAAACCTTTCAAGGTTGGTCAAAAGGTAGCTCGTAAAGTAATACGAACTGGACCAAGTACTGCTCTTAAATTTCATCATAAGTGGGAGGGGCCATTTACTGTTGTAGACGTGAACCCGAATAAAGTGGCATATGTCATACAAAGAAAAACTAATCCCCCCAGTAAAACTCAAAAAGTCCATTTTTCCCACTTAAGGGAATGGATTGAGATTCCTATTTACGAAAATACCTGACTCGAAATAAAGAAATTAGTGATGCATTTTTCTCAGACGAGGAAAGTTTGTTGGATGGGGATGATGAAAATCCTCCTGAATCCAGCGATCTTGAGTCTGAGACTGATTCAGCTAATTCTTATGAGTCAGAGTCCATCGCTGATACCTTATTGTTCAATAGTTGCGATGAATCCCTGGAAGGGGAAGCTGATTTTGAGGGATTCTTAACTTTTAATCCTATTTCTGTAAGTGACTATATTCGATTACCAAATTTAACTCCTGTAGTAGAGCCCACTTCTTGGGATAACAGGGAAAACCTTAACATTATTATGGAGGAGTTAGTTACAATCTCCAGGTCACAAAGAGGTTAAATTTTTGCTCCCTCCTCTCGTAATTCCTATTTCCCCTATCCATTCTTCGGACGAATCAAATTCTACCAATTGTAGTTTACCTGAGATGGGTCCCGATTCTAGTTTATCCGAGATAGATTTAATAAATATTCCTACTAGTTCTCCTAATAACCATGGTGGTGCCCTGGAGTTCAACCATGAAGAAATACTTACCCCTGTTTTAGATTATTTTGATATGTATTCACATGAATACCCTATTAGGTTTAACTATCCTTCTATCTTTTCTCCTGTAAGATTAACTAATAATAATGAAGGTCTTATAGTTTCCCAAACACAGCAGTTGGGAAGTATTAATCTGGAAACATCTAGGTTGAATCTAACGGATCCACCGTCCTTTTTTCTGGATCGACCTAACTATTCCCCCTCCGTCTCTTCTGAGGATCTTAACGATCTGTCGGAGAGAAATGTTGTGGGTGATTTGCCGGACTATGGGTTAAACCTTTTTAGTCTGGATAGTTCTTCCAGCTCTCAAAAGACTGAGTTTTATGGTTTCAGCCCGCCAAATAGTAATTCTTTCAATATATCCCCGTCGGCTGAAATGGTTTCTTCACCTGTCTCGGAAACTAGAATTGTCCCTTTTCAAATAGTGGGAGAGGTAATTGGTGATCCCGCTAACGTCCAATTGGATAATAGTAATTTGACTTTGGTCCATATAGATAATGAGATCTTGGAGGAAATGCAATTACCTGTTCTTCCCAGCACTAGGAGTAGAGGGTCGGTTCCCGAATTTCCAAATGTTATGTCGACTCCACTGGAGTATATACGCCACCGGAGACGAACCAGTCTTTTATAACTTCTTCTCTGAGTTATAAATTGACATATGATTTTAACCTGAGGTGAAGTAAATAAGCACAGAGAATAAAGTTAGCTTTGCTTCATCTATTTAAAAAATTTTTTACTTAAAGTTCTGTTGTTTACTTACTGACTGAAAAATTAATATAAAATACTTAGCCAAATAACTTATCTTGCAAACCTTGAACCCGATAAGTTACAAAAAAATCTTATTCCTATCTTTAGTAATCTCTTAAGCAAACTTTCTTCTGAACTATTGTTCTAAAAAACATCTTCATCTATTGAAGTTGTTTGAATGTATGCTTTCTAGTGTGCCTGAAAAAAAAACCCTCCTAGTATAAACGATTCTTGTATAATTGATCTTTGTGTGTCTGGATTCTGTATGATGGCAGACTAAAGATTAAATTATTCAACTACAGATCTGAATAGTCTGGTGTAAATTAAATTCCCTACTTTATTTAACCAACCATGGTTAAATATATATACAGCATAGCATACATATATACTGTATGGTTTTACTTCCTCTGGTAATTGTGGATAAAATTCATCGAAAAACCGTGTACCTCAAAGAAATTTATATATAAATATATATAATTATATATATATATATTGGGAACTGTATATATATATGTACCTATTGTACATATATATCTACCAGTTCTCCGGCTCCAACGAGCTTGTCTGATGACAGGTTGTGGAGTGGGAGAGCTTTAAAACTTATTTGCAGATTTTCCTGGTTCCTGAGGAGAGAAACAGGTTCTAATTATCAATCCATGGGCTGGATGAGTAGATTCTCCCTCTTCGCAATCATAGGACACAATGGATAAGTAAATGAGTATATGAGGAAATACAAATAATCAGGAAAAAGACTTCCTAGATTGTTTGTATTTTCGAAATAAAGTATACAATGATCATAATCAAAAAAAGGTCTTTGTTAATGAGGTATGACGGTGGTTTCGATGAACAATTATGGTAATTTTCCAAGCTGATATTTCTGACTATGGAAAGTTTAGTTTAATACCTTTAATTTACCTTTCATTTATTTTACAAGCAAATTTTATAAATTTAAATTTGTTTTTTTTTTAACTAGTCAATTTCTCAATAATATGATACTTCTGATTTCAACAATCAAATAGTACAATTGAGAAATGGAGAAGGTTAAAATGATTTAGTTTTACTCTACTTCATTTTTTCGCTTCGTGACAGTTATCATGTAATAAAAATATTATCTTAGCGTAGGAAATATTAGTTCATGTATTTTATGTAGGATTGGAAATTTTGTGGTGGCTTATGTATTGACATATATATTGATGCTTTTCAGAATTGATTGAATACTACTTGGAACCCGAGAATTTTTCAAACCATTTTCAAAGATGCCCTTGCTTTTGGCCATCGGATCCTCTGAAGTATCCTTATTTCGGAACCAAAAGAAGTATCTCCGAAATCAACATGGAGTAGCCGTACGGGCTGACTATGCCTCTGGACGTAAAATCTCGTCTTGTATATCCCGAGTTCAAACTTTAATGACTCCGGATGTCAAAAACATAATAATATGGGCTCTAACGACCACCGCCTGGCAAAGGAAGGAGTTAAAAAACGGTGACCATGATGTAGCAACGGAACCTGAAATAAATTGTGATTCATTCACCAATAAATTAAGGAAAGTATTCATTCAGTAATGAAGAGGTGAAAGTAATTTTCATTTCTGTTTATTTGTTTTTATTTATCACACTGTAGATATGTTACTATTGGGATTAGAATTACTTATTAACCTATATAATATTCTTCCATCAGATTTAGTATTGATAAATAGTACTGTTTCATTATTTTTTTTTGTTGTTCTGACTGATACAAAATCAATCCACATTAATCAAATTCTGGAGTTAAATAGTCAGACAGTCAGACAGTTAATTCAAAGGCTCATACAGGAACATCCCCGCTTCAGGGTAGGTGTTCATTTCAATTAATCAATATTTTTTTAAATGGTCACATTAAATAAAATAACTTACACTGAGATTTTTCTCAGGGATCAAATTTAGGAGCCAAATATCTCTTGGTCAACTTTATGAGACAACATCATCTATGTTTATATAGTCTGGAAGTGAATCCATCAGTATTCATTAAACATTCATATTCCTTGTGACAGCTCTTATATAATCAAAGTCATACACAAGAATACGAGAGCAGGATTCATCACTCATACATTAGTTGAGTATACTATTAATGGTGTAAATATAAAGATAATTATAATTTAATTTACCAATTATCATTATTACTCACATAATTTAAATTATTTAATAATTTTTCATATATGCGTGTGAATGTGTATATATATATATTTATATAAATATGTATATATATGTGTAAATCTTCGCATATATGATCAATATAATCAATCTAGTCTATCAGCTTGATATATTGTATTGACATATTTATGAGATCTGTGCTTTGGTATTTTCATGCAGGTCAATTATTTTGTTACTTTATTTAAATAGTCATATGAGCTCTATCCTTCTATGTTTGTCGTGCATGTGCTGACAGATAGATAATAATATCTGGTAGCATATGTAGTTTCATTCATAAAGGGAAGAGTTGTAAATATCCCTTTTGTTAATACATGTATATACGCTTTGGTGCAGAGTTTCCTTTGTAGCTTGTGTCCTGAGTTTTTCTTTAGTTTGAGAATTGTTTTACTTATATAATTTGCTTATTACTTGATTGGCTTATTTAATTCTGTTTGCTGTGCGCTGCTGTTCCTTTTCTACTTTTCTTTCTCCTCTGATGCACATATTCGCTTTTGCAGTCTATTTAAATCCGTCAGTGTACAGGCCAAGATATTCAGCACCGGCGGAGGACGCAGAGAGGTCCTCAACACAAACCTGAGATCGGGTTACGTTGCATTGCATAACATAAATTATATTTCGTTGTGGTGTCTGATCCACACGCTTGTCTTCTTATTGGAGCTGTTGAGTTAGTTATTTCTTTCTGTCTTTTCATCCGGTTCCTTAGGAAATTGCAAGTCGCATCGTTCACCATAACATAATTGGCGACCTTGCCAGGATCTCTCTGTAAAGGGCAGTATTTGCCAGTCATATAATCAGGGGTTCGTAGTTTATACACAGCGTTAGCATTAGTATTCATCTTTTTCGAAGGTTTTTCTATTTTCCTGTTTAGGGTTTTTTGTAATTAAATTGTCTAGTTGTAAGATATTCTGTTGTTGTGTTGTAAAGCAGGGTTTTGTCAAATCATCTGTTGGGAGTGGTTGTCGCTGTTGTTGTTTGTGGAATCGATAAAAGAAAGTATTGAAAACTACTCATACCATACAGCATGGCAAACCAGCAGGACGATAAATCTTTCGAGTTGGGTACGTTCACGAAAGACCAGGATCTGTCCACTTCTTCGGAAAAGGATGACGAAGGCAAGCTGGATAGTGCAACGGGAGGTATGCCCGAGGTGGTAGATTTTAATCCAAAAATGATTTTCAGTGAGTTGAAGCGACTGAATGTGTCGTTGGATCAATCCAAACAACAACTGGCTGAAGAGCGTGCTGAACGGCTCAAATTTAGAAGAGGTGTACCAGTGATAGATCATCCACTGGTGGAGGATAACACAAAAATCTACAGACCAAGATTTCCATTCGAACATGATGGTCGTAATTTTTCATATATCCCAGAGACTCCAAAGCCCAATGTGCGATTCTCATTGCCGAATGAATCTGACAGATTTGACTATTCTCATGTCAATTCTGTGCGCCTTCCTATGGTGTCCGGTTCTTTGCAATCTTCAAGCGAAGTAACATCCATTTACACTTCACCTATTACTGTCTCAACCACATCAAACTCGTATATCCCCCGTCCGGGAAGAATGCCGAATAATCAGGCTACACAAGATAATCCTTCCAGGTTGGATGATATTGAAAACCAACTGGCCATGATTACTAGATCTATAACGATGCTAACTCAGCTCATGACTAGGGCATACAAACCGAAAGCCGTACCTCCACGGAAGTTCAACTCCAAGAAAGAACATAATCTCCGAACCTTCTTTAGACAATTCGAGAGATATTGTGAGGTCACTTACCCGGATCAACAAGAGGATTGGATTACCGTTTTGGGAAATCATCTCGAGGGTAGTTATTCAGACCTTTACGACCAAATAATCCAAGAGGATACATCGTATCTTTCTATTAAGGAGGCTCTCCTCCAATGGTGGGACTATGAAACCGTAGTAAAGAAGGATAAAGCATCGCAAACCTTCATGTTAGCCAAAAGGAAGCCGGGAGAAACGGTCAATATGTTTGCATTAAGGCTCGAACAGCTTGCATATAAAGCTTATCCCGGTGTCTGTATGAGGACTCACGACAATTTACGTCGCGCTTTCTTGCATAATTTGCCGGCTGAGGTGGAACAGCGCATACATGAATATATTCTTAATTTCGAAGGATCTTCAGGACGAAAAATGCAGTTTGATCAAATAGTCAGGTTAGCAAATCAACACTGTAATGAATTGTTGCCTGATCAGTCAGATTTAGGTTTAAAGGAGCCCGAGGTAATCACGATTTCTCAGGTGAAGCCTCAGGTTCAGAGAAGAAACATTTGGAATGAGGTAGTCCAACTCTATGCCAAAAAGCCAAATGTATCAGCTACGGCAATAACCGAGCCTGTTTCTCCTACTTCTAGATCTCCAAATAGTAGAGATCGTTCAAGACGACGAAAAAATGATAATCGTCGGATAAGAGACGACTCATCAAGTTCCTCAAATAACGCTAATGCAGAAGACGATCGTTTCTGTACTCATTGCGGTAAAAATAATCATAATCTATCTGAGTGTTTTATGTATAATGACATCTGTCCGTATTGCAGGCAGACTGGTCATTCTTATGAACAATGTCAAAAACGTCTTCAAAAACAAGCCAAGAGACAACCCGCTCAGAATAATCAACAAAAACGGTCTCCACAGCTCCGATGCCCCATCTGCTCTGATGAACATCTGGGGAAAGATTGTTCTGGTGGTAGTGGTTCTCGGCTTGCGAGTCGAGAGTCTCCATTACCTCAACGAAGTGTACGTCATCGGAACAAAGGTGAGGATGTGTGTAATGCATGTGGTGAAGCACATGAAGCAGGTGCTTGTGGAGGAAAGAGTCCTTTAAACGGGATAGCTCCGTAGTGATGGGTCATACTGCGGAGGATTTTAGTGATGTAAATAAGCTTTTAGACCCTAAAACCCAACTTGATGTGTCTGATAGACGAGTTGTCCAGATAAGATATAGTAGGGCAAACAGTCTTCCTTTATATGTTGATGCATCAATTGAGGGATACTCAAACCAAATATTCAATTGCTTGGTGGACAATGGGGCATGTGTCAGTTTAATAAAGTCCTCGGTTGTTGATAACCTAGTAGGTATAGAAAAACATTCGTCCAATGTCCATACTGTTTGTGGTATTGGCCATACTGAAATAAAAATATTTTCTTTTGTTAAGCTAAGTCTTCGTTTTAGAAGCGGTTTTATCACTAATGATGAGGAATTTTATGTCGTTCCTTCAGATTTGCTTCAGGAGTCTCTTATCTTGGGTGTTCCTCTTTTACGAGCGAATAATTTACTTCCGGACATGTCGAGATATCAGTTATTGGTGAGAGATGGACAAGGCTTGTTGACAGTGGCAGCTGATCCGACTAAACCAGATACTCGCATGGAACCGCAAACGAGTGAAAACAGTGAATTAGGAGCATACCAGTGTGGGTTTATTCCAGTAAATCTTTGTAATTGTACATATGCATTGCAAACTTTCTATTTAGAAGGCTTGAGGGAGAATAAGCTTTGTGTTCTTCCCGGAATTATTCATGAAGGGGGGCGTTCGGTAGTCGCTTTTTATAATGGCCGCGACAGTCCCAGATTCATTCCGAAAGGATTTCCTGTGGGATCAGCTTTTCCTATCGAAGATAGTCCCGATGTAAATATATATAAGCTTTCATCCCATGAAGCGGATGAGTCTATGCATTTTGCATATTGGACTCGTGAGAAAATTATGGAAGAGTTCCAATTTGATGATATTCAATTGGATTCCTTCCAGAAAGGTCAATTAATTGATCTCCTTCAGAAATATTCAACAGTTCTTAGCACTGGGGATGAGGACGTGGGTCTAGCACGTAATGTCCAGCATCAAATCGAGCTCACCACTGATAGACCAATTCATGTGCCTGTCAGAAGGTTTCAAGGACCATTATCTCAGGAAATTGAGCGTCAGTGCGGCGAATTGGAAGAAGGAGGGATCATTCGTAAAAGTAACTCGCCCTATTCCGCTCCTATAGTCCCGGTAAGGAAACCTGATGGAAGTCTTCGTCTCTGTGTTGATTACCGAGCTCTTAATCGACATACAAAGGGAGAGGCATTCCCGTTACCAAATCTTATAGATTCTATTTATAATATGTCAGGAGCAAAAATATTCACTACCATCGACTTTGTACGTGGATATTACCAAATTGAGATGGCAGAGGATGACATTGAAAAAACGGCCTTCTCAACTCCTCTGTCTCATTATGAATTCCTCCGGATGCCTTTTGGAGTAAAGGGTGGTCCGGCAACGTTTCAAAGAGGTATGATGATGGCTCTGTCAGGTATACCTTGGGATGAGGTTATGGCATATATTGATGACATAATCATCAGGTCCCAGGATTTTGAGCAACATATTCAATCTTTAGAAAAAGTTTTAATAGCTCTGGATGCAAATGGTTTTAAACTCAAATCACGCAAGACCAAGTTATGCCGAGAGTCTGTTGATTTTTTTGGTCATCGAATAAATCGTCAGGGACTTCTTCCTTTGCAGAAGAATTTGGCGGGTGTAATGGATTTTCATATTCCAACCACGGTTAAGCAGTTAAGACAATTTCTCGGGATGGTAAATTTTTATAGGCGCCATATCCCTCACTGCTCATCCATTGCCAAACCATTGTCTTGTCAGACTGGTGGTCGAGTGGTCAGATGGACACCTGATTGTCAGGAAGCGTTTGAGAAATTGAAATCGTCGCTGGTCAGTCCTACATTGTTGGCTTTTCCCAATTATAATGTAGATGCACCGCCATTTGAGTTATATGTGGATGCGTCTGATATTGGAGCTGGGGCAGTGTTGTCACAACAACAGGGAGAAGATAATCGTCCCATTGCCTTCATTAAGATGACTTTTTCTGAGGCTCAGAAGAGATATTCAACGGTAGAACGCGAATTAGCCGCTCTCAGATGGGCTGTGAAGGTGTTACGTTCATTTTTATGCAATGAGAAGGAATTCATCATATATAGTGATCATGAGCCATTGCAATATTTGCATAATATGTCGTCTGCAGATGGGCGTATTGCCCGTACTCTTGACGAACTTTCAGAGTACAATTTTCAAGTTCACCATATTAGTGGTAAGAAAAATATTCTGGCGGATGCGTTGTCTCGTTCACCTGTACCAGTGGAGGAAGCGGATGATGGTGAAGTAACACCCGAAGGATATTTCAATAAGAATTATATTCCTCCAGGATTCAAGCAGTTAATCATTCCAGGAGGAGGAGACTCGCTTTTTAGATGCTTTGCATTTTGGCTGGAGGGCTCTGAGGATTCTCATATTGAAGTAAGAGAGAAAGTGGCCGCAGAATTATTAAAAGATCCAAAGAAATATAATCTTCAAGGGAGAAATATTCTTAAGCAGTTGCGCTCGTTATCCCACCCTGGGCAAGTACCAATCCCAGAGTTAATTCAAGTATTTGCAAATTTAATCAAGTGTAGGGTAATGGTTTACTACACGAGTGCTAAACCTATGATATATGGTGGAAATTTCTCTGACACCTGTCACTTATCTTGTGTGTCAGGGATACATTATAATTTATTAATTCCTGATAACCAATATTCAGAGGGACATAGTGTCCAAATAAACTTAATTAAGGTAGCCACTAGTACACCTAATACACGTACACATGTTTCTTTAATACAAAATTCTAGTATAGATATTGAAACAATTAAAAAAGAGCAAAGGACAGATAAGGTTCTGAAGACATTATCTAGAGTCGTTCGTGACGATTTACCTACTTTAAGGTGGCCTAAGTCATTAAATATATTCAAATTTATGAAGAACAAGATGATTGTTCAAGATGGCATTTTATATGCTGTGCACCGGGATGAAGAAAAATTCGTCATTCCCTTTTTCTTTTTGGTTTCGATAGTGACCCAATATCATGTGGACTATGGCCACATAGGGAGAAATAAACTTAATTCCTTAATTTATGAGGAATTTTGGCATCCTCGTGTCAACCAGGTGGTCTCAGATGTGTGTAAAGCATGCCCTCACTGTCAATTGTCCAAGACCTGTCCAAATATTGCAAAACCCCCGATGATGAAGATAATCTCATCATACCCATATGACTTGTTAGCAGTAGATTTGTTGCAATTACCTCGCACACGGAAAAATCATGGGTACTGTTTAGTCGCTATCGACCATTTTTCGAAATTCGTTGCGGTGGTTCCTCTAAGCAACAAAACAAGTCAGACAGTGGCAAATGCCTTTAAATATAAAATCTTATCTTTCCTACCAAATATTCCGGAACGCCTTTTAAGTGATCGAGGTTTAGAGTTCATGGGTGAACCTTTTAAGATTGTGTTAAATGAATTTGGCATCACACACGTGGTAATCTCAAGCCACATGCCTCAGTGCAATGGTGTCACTGAGCGAGTCAATAGGACCCTGTTACAATTATTGCGTTCCTTGGCCCAAGATAATCCATCTTCATGGGATGATCAGTTGCCTCAAGCGGTTATTTTATACAATCATACATGGCATTCGGCTATCAATGCTACACCTTCGGATATTCTCTTGAAACATGCCCACTCATTTAAACATAATCCGTGTCATCAGCAGTTTTGGCGTGATCCGTCAAAGCACTTGCAAAATCGGAGACAAGGTGGCATATAAAACGCACATGCCAGGTAATCTAGTTATTAATAAATTTAAAACACGTTACACGGATCCTTATGTTATTCGCCGAGCTCACGGAAATAATCTTACTTATACAATAGCCAGAGTGAGTAATCCAAATCATCAAATAGATGCTCATTATTCATAGCTTTAATCCCCATTTTAAGAAATTATTGGTTGAGGAATTCCCTGCAGTAGAAGAAATGGTCGATGAGTTACCTGCTGAGATAGTCGAGGATAAAACTCGAGAGGTGGATGACCCTATTTTTGGGGATTCTGATGATGAGGAGGATTTTCTTGGTTTTGAAATTAATTCTCCTTTATCAATCAGTGAATATGCTCAACTAAGTATTCCCACTGAGTTAGATTCTTCAATAAATGATTGTAATGGATTACACATAGAACACATCACCTACACACTTTCACAACTGGTGACCCTGTAGGTACATCTTATTCTAGAGTCTTAATAATCCTCTCTAATTGGTTATATGGGTGATCCTCTGGTGGAGGATGGTATCTGCTGAGTTCTGGGGGCAAAAATAGTCATTGTGATGGGTTTAATCTATCAAACTATGTTTGGAGCTATGTTCTTCTTCTAATGTAAATCGTCCCATGTCATCTGACTTCGCTTTCTTACATTTTGTGTCGAACGGATAGTGCGTAAGAACTTTTATTGATTCTACTCTGTTAAGTCAGCAAGTGGTGGAATCCCCTGTAGAATCAAATATTAGTAGTTTTGAGGTATTTCCTGACAACAAGACACATTCTGCGTTCAGAGTCTTCTGAATATATTGGTTTTCCTGATGATGGGGCTGTTTATCAACAGAGATAGCATGTGGAAACTGCACCATAGTATTATTGAGATTCCTACACATTTCCCTGAAATCTTCATTCACTATGTGAGGGCAACCAAGGTTACGGACTCTATTGTAATTCTAATAGGTCTGGAGGACACGCTCAAAAGGGCCTTTACCTTGAACTAGACTATATTATGCAAAAGTAATTGTGAATATTCTAAGAATAAAAATATTTAATTATCCAAATTAATAAAATTAATTAATTATTATATAAATAAATATAAAGGCAAAATAAATGTATGATTTTTTTATTAAGCTCGTATCTATAGGTCTAAATTTTAAAACAATCAGGTTTATTGATTTACTTAATATGTATCTGTAAGGGATAATTACATTTTCCCAGGAAATTATTCTCATAAACAGCAGAGAACGTACACTTTATTTTTTTGTATATTATGTTTACTAATATATTCATGTTTCTTCTGAGATTATTCTTACCAGATATTATTTATTTATTTATTTTTTTATGTAACGTCTGCCATTACACCTTACTACAAATAAATTATTGATATTTCTTTCAGGTTGTGGGCGATTCGAGGAAGGTTGCATCTGGTGATGCCGTTGCCACCACGAGTAAGCATCATATTCAAGTGACGATGGAAATGATTCAGGGCAGGAATGTTCTGCTCCTGATTGCAGAAGAAATATGATCAAAATATTCGATCCAACACTGATTTGGTGTTAGTAGACCCGCCTGGAGGGTTATAAAGTAACCAAATTTATGATATTGATAATTATTTCTAATTGACTAATAAAAAAAAATATTCCTCTGTTAAATGAAACAAACAAGAACTTATTCGATCATGGAACACCTTAAATGTTATAGCCCCATAGTTATGTAATCCGAATTTTTGAGTCTGTTGGGCGTTTATATCAGTTAATGTAATCAATCAACCCTTGTCCCTGTTTTCCACTGGTCCTAGTTTTTTACTCCTCTTGGTGCGGCAATTGCCGAGGCAGTAAATCTATTGATCACTCTTATTGACCTTGATTTCTGCTTGTTAGTATCAAGGTGTATGAACCAGTTAACTCTTCATTAAATAAATATTTGCAAAATTTTAGCCGTTATATATAGTCTTATCGGAAATTCCTGTTACAGAATTATTTGTTTTCATGTATATTATAACGTTTATTTTTATTATGTTTTTTTTGTTACATTATAATTTTGGAAAAATACGGAAAATTGAAAAACTGTAATGTATTAAGAATAAAATATTCGCTATTGTATATATTATTGTTAGTTTTTCGAATGTTCCTATTCAGAATTCTTCATATGTATTGTTTTTTTATCACTTTTTTATTTATGTACTCACCAAATTTTTGTAAATTTACAAAAAGCTAATTGTATAACTTATAAAAACGTATTTGAATTACCCAACTCATAAATTGTGTAAAAGGAAAATGAATAAGAAATATGAAAGAATTAATTTGTAGGAAATGGTAATAATTGAATTTTTGTAAAATATTCATGTAGAATGTTTAATTGTCATATTGGTTGATGAAAGTTGTTCACGTTTCCACTCATTTGTGTGCATAGTGGTTTGCTGTTTTGCAAGAAAATTAACATTTTCTTGGTGGAGGATGATGAGATACAATCTGCGATTCTCATGACTGGGTGAAAGTACTTATTCAGTATTTTCAGTATTAGTTGAAATTATAAAATACATTTCGAATCTCTAGTTGGTTTTATATGTATTTTTCCTCATTGTTTATTATTACCAGTTATTTCCCACCTTATTTGAATTCAATACTAACGTATATATTCTTTTCTTTATTAGATTTAATGTTTATTTGAATTTGTATGATTTTGTTAATTTGTTTCTGATAAGCATTTATAAAAAATATTTCATAGTAAAACTATTAAAACTGAGAATTAATCAATCAGTTACCTGAAGTTTTTTCGAAGGTCAAAATTCCGTATTAGGAGGGTGTTAAAATATAATTCCTATTGCATTCAAAAATTTAAAATATTCTTGATAAAGTAAATTCGAATTATTATGTAACATAATTAATAGAGAAATATTCAGTTAGATTATAATCCAAAAGGAACTAATTTTAGTAAGGTT
>JABUQX010147388.1:27500-29485 GCA_015478945.1 Trachelipus rathkii
AGCCCTGCTACATGCATGGTGGCGGGTCCTACAGGCTGCGGGAAAACCTTTCTGCTGTTAAACATATTAAAGGATGGTGGAATTTTTGAGCATACACCTGTGAAAATAATCTGGTGCTATAGTGTATTCCAGGAGAAGTTTAATGAATATAATAATATAGTAGAATTCCATGAAGGTGTATACGATATTAAATCATTGGAAAATGTACAAGGTCATAAAGTAATAGTTCTGGACGACATGCTGCACAAGTTAAACGAAGATATAGCTGAGACGTTTACGGTGTATTCCCATCATTTAAATATATCTGTATTTTTCATTACACAGAACATTTTTCATCAAAGCAGGCACATGAGGACTGTTTCTTTAAACACTCAGTATCTGATCCTGTTTGGTCAGGTCAATGTTCTAGGGTCACAGATGTTCCCGTCAGCAAGAAAAGAGTTCTTTAAAGTATATAAAGAAGTTACTTCGGACCCGTACGGCTACTTGCTGTGTGAACTTCACCCTAGGAACACGCATAGAGTCCTGCTCCGCACTAACATTCTACCGCATGAGGTAGAAACTGTGTACATTCCTGAATAATGAGTAGTTTAGTTGTAAAGTATTTGCCTCTTATAAAAAGATTTAAAAAGCTGAAACCGGCTGAAAAGCGCAAAATAATCTGTGATGATGAGAAGTTCATCCAGTGTGTATGTGAACTCTGCTTAAATCTTATAAAGGGGAATGTTCCTTTAAACAGGCCTCAGAAGGTAAAGCTGCGTCGACATAGAAACACCATTAAAAAACTCTCCCGTAACATAAAGCATCTGAAAAATAAAAAGGTGTTGCAGAAGGGGGGTGGTGTATTCCTGCCTCTACTTTTCTCAGTTATTGCTCCTCTGATCACCAAGTGGATATCTTCATAATGAGGAAGGTCGCTGTATTACCGTTTAACGAGTATGAGAAAATGAAATGTAATACTACTTCATCGTTGCAGAGAGCCCACACTCAGCCTACACAACCACAGCCTTACGGGGTGTCGTCCTCACTGCAATTTCCACCCCAAAATCATCAGCATCATTTCTCTCTAGAGAATCAACAACCTTTGAGTCCTGCACAAATTCAGCAGCCAGCTCTGCCTTACAGCTTGATCGATCCTAAAGTTGAACAGATAAGCAATTACGAGCAAGAGGTGTATCGGATATTAAATTCAGACATTAACATCGATGAGAAGCGTATCTATACCAAGATGCAATGCAGAAATTATTAAGTCTCAAGGATTTGCATCTAAAGGGACCACTAAATAAGTCTGACGTAAAGGAAACAATTTTGCCACAAGAAGTAAAACCTGAGATGAAGATAGAAGACAGCTTAAGAAATATCCTAGAGGAGAGCTTGCCAGCCAGGGCTCGCAGATCAGGTCTAACTCTCTATAATATTTTAAAAGACAAATAGCTTGGAATGAGTTAGGCCAAATCATTATTGATGATGAGATAGTTAAAGGGTCAAACATTGTGGATTTAATAGCTGATCTCTCACGCGATTGGAAGAAGAGAGCTGTAACAGGATGGCCTACAATCAAGCAAGAGCTTCAGACTATAAATTTTCCACGCTCTTTAATCTTGAACACACGCAGATTAGCAGACTTGGATGATATTCCTAAAACGCCAAGGCCTGATTCTAGTCCTTCAGGCATGTCCTACGCTTCAGATAAATTCAAACGGGTGGTTAAAGGAAGAATAAGAAAAAAGCCGCAAGCCAGTCTTAAATGGATTAATTCATAGTCACGCTGTGGTGTTATTAATATTATTAATTAAATATATATATATATATATATATATATATATATATAGTATATATATATATATATATTATATATATATATATATGTTGCTGTCATATATATATATATATATTGAAGCGGTGCACGAAAAACGCGAAAGTGTTTCACGATAATCGCGAAACGAGCAAACACCCAAATTGATAAAACTGAACGAAGTACAATG
>JABUQX010147390.1:0-10000 GCA_015478945.1 Trachelipus rathkii
CGGTGTGCTTCGTTCGAACAATTTGGGTGTTTAACCGTTTCGCATTTATCGTGAAACGCTGTGCGCCGTTTTTCGTGCGCCGCTTCAATGTGAGAAATTTTGAAATTCAAAAATGTATTCCTTTTCTTTGTAGCTATGTTTTTGAGATATAATTTTATTTTTTTTTTTTTCATTTCTGGACCAGCATTGGACTAGCATTCCACCAATGTATTCCGTTTTACTGTAGCATTAATAGTTTTTAAGATACATATGACGGCTAATCCAGACGCTGGCCATATATATATATATATATATATATATATATATATATATATATATATATATATATATATATATATATACTATATATATATATATATATATATATATATAAATATATACGAATCAAAGGTATATATCTATAGGAATATATCCAAAAATATTTATATTCTATCATATATATATCTTTTTATATATATATATATATATATATAATATTAATAATATATATATTTCTTCTTCTATGCATACATAATCCAAGAATATGTAATAAAAAGAATATACGTAAGAATACTAATAATAATAATATATATATAAATATAATATATTTATAAAAAATATATATAAATATATATGTATATAATAATAAAATTATATAGATAATATATTTATATATTCTTATCAATAAAAATCTTTAGATATATATAAGAATTTTTATATATATATATATATATATATATATATATATTCGGGTTAAACAAAATAATATGAAAACCATACTAAATATTACACATTTTTCAAATTGGCAACACAGCGTCGGTATGTATTGCTAATTCAGTGCATTACGCTTGTTGCGAGACGGTTAGCCACAAGCCGATGGTGAAATACGTGACCTGTCAGACTGAAAGAGACCGGTGTTGATGCTCTGTTGGCTGGAGCGTCTGTGACGAAAACAGATGAACTGTTTGATGGGTGCCAAGAGCTGTGAAAACCCAGCAGAAACAAAACATGATAAATCTCGGCGAGGAGGAACAATGAGTAGCCAAATTTGATGGAATGTTTTTTACACTTACTGCCTTAGGTGTTCATATTATTTTTCTCTAATAAGACCGTTCCTTATATATATATATATATATATATATATATATATATATATATATATATATATATGTAACTATACTATATATATATATATATATATATATATATATATGCTATATATATATATATATATATATATATATCAGAGGTGGGCACCCACATTTAGGGGTAGTCCGCTAGCCTCCGCACCTCGAGAAGAAAAGTCCGCTAGCGCTCCTCCGCACATATTCAGACCATCAAACCTCCGCTATCTCAAGTCCGCAGTCCGCACGTCTTCCACTAATAATGTGCGACTTCACAAAAGATTTTAATATTAAATACAAAATAGTGTATATCCTTACAAAAAATTTATTTATAATATTAAAATATGAAAATTGAATGAATATTTACAAAAAATCTCAAGATTTTCCTCCTCCTCCTTAGTCTTCAAAGGAAAAGAGATCCATATTACCTTTCAAAGATTAGGTGCTCAAAATTAAAAGCAGTTAAGGCTGACCTCTTTGCCCTCAAAATATCCCACCAATACTAAATATTCGCTCTACAGCCGCAGAACTAGGGAGAGGTGTATTATATTTTATGAACAAGTTCAACAAATTCTGCCTATGCTGAAAGGGAAAGATGTCCTTGGTGAGAGAAGTGCTGGTGTTAGTTCGCTTCCAGCAGTCATTGCTAATTCAAGGTCCTCACCTAAATCATTTTGCCTCCCTTCTGAAATATTTTAATCACCCTGTCCACCCATAAGAAGGTCTATTTCGTCCAAGACTTTAGTAAAATCCATGAAAGCCTCGACTCCTGCAGAGTCGATGCTAATGCTACGTATCAGCTCGGTAGCTATATATATATATATATATATATATATATATATATATATATATACTATATGCCATTATATATACTAAATAACTATATATATATATATATATATACTTTATATATATATATATATATATATATATATATATATGTTAATCAATTCTGTGTAAACCCAAATATATATATATATATATATACATAATATATATATATATATATATATATATATATATATATATATATATATATATATATATATATATATATATATATATATATATATATATATATATATATATATATATATATATATATATATATAAAAATATATAACTATATTACTTTCTTGTATATATATATATATATATATATTTGGGTTTAACACAGAATTGATTTAGATATTACCTAGTTATTAATCATAGTAATAATATAATTAATTAAAGTTATAGATGAGGGTAATAGCCATTCAGTCTATAAAATCAATTTAAATGTTATTTATTATATATGGTACCTTTAAGGAGGTTGAGATTATTTTGGAAGTTTAATTATTAAAAAACAATAAGTCTTAGACTAAGTATAATTAGTTATAAACTTAAAATAAAAAATTATATTTCTTTATTATAATCAATAAATTCTTAATAAGTAAACTATATTTCATTTTTTAAAAAGGTGCGGAAGAGCGGAAACTTTTTTTGATCCGCACGTGCAAGTCCGCTAATTTCCTGATGACTCCCGCACCTCCGCTAGTCCGCACCTATTCTGGTAGTCAGCTCGGAGCGGACTAGCGGACTAAAGAGCGGAAGTGCCCACCTCTGGTATAAAGCTAGAGAAATATATATATATATATATATATATATATATATATATATATATAATATATATATATATATATATATATATATATATATATATATAATATATATATATATATATATATATATATATATATATATATATATATATATATTTATATATATATATATATATATATATATATATATATATATATATATATATATATATATATATATATATATATATATATATATATATATATATATATATATATATATATATATATATATATATATATATATATATATAGTATATACTTTTATATATATATGAACGGTGCTTATTTTCTTAAAGTGTGACTTCATTTAGATGAAGTAAAATTTAAATCATCCATCAAAAGGGTTTCTTCAATTTTAGCTGAAATTTGAGCTTTGATTCAATTTTCAATTGATTTGTTGATTAATGGCAAGGTTCTCAATTAAAGGAGACATCATCTTGATTCATTACTGTTTCAAATTAGAGCTTTCAATCTGGCATATTTCAGACTCTACAAAGGTTTAAGCACCTCATCTTTGGAGTCTTTTAAGCTAAAAGCCATCTTCATTTGTTTTCTTTTTTTCTTAAAAGAATCAATCGTATTGGTTTTCATCAATTATTATCTAAATATCTTTTTTGATCTATAAAACTTGAGAACTTCATAGCTTCATTAGAGTTTAAGGAGAATGCACGTGCTTGCAGCTTTCAATTGGATTTTTTTATATATATAAAATCAAATAAATTTTGAAATGTTTATTTAAATTTAAATTTTAAATTTTATAGATTATTCTTTAATTATTTCACGATTTTCATGCAGCTCATCTTTCAAAATGTTAATTTTTGAAGGAAAACTAAGAGGAACTATAATGATAATAGGATACTCTTGTACATCCTCTCATCTTTGGAAAAGGACTGAGTATAAGTTGAATAATCAAGAAAAAGAGAAAAATATATTCACTTGCCTTCGTCCACCAGTGGATGAGGTATCACACCCCATTATAAACGCTGGTCAAAAAGAAGTGAAGGGACTTTCATAAAGCAGAAAATTTAAAAAAAACAAAAAAAAACTTCAAACTCCCAATTGCATATATATATATATATATATATATATATATATATATATATATATATATATATATATATATATATATATATATATATATATATATATATATATATATATATATATATATTTATATATATATATATATATATATATATATATATATATATATATATATAAAGTGAGTGGTGATGGGAGTTATTTCTTTTCTTTTGCTTGTTCCTCCACTTCACGGGTTGTTTTAGCGCTCTCTTGAAAACTCTTGTAGGTATTAAAACTGCTTTTTGGATTGAATGCTTTGTTTATTAAAATCACATTCTATTATATTTACCAGGCTTTCGGATTTGCCAACAAATGCATTATCTTTATTCTTTACATATTTCTCAAGTACAGTACACCTAAAATCAAACCATGTTTTACAAAACGTAAATTATTTGACAAATGCATAGGGCAATTTGGGCGGGTAATTTTTAAATGTACGAAAAGATCAGAGATAGCTGCATAATATAACAAATATATAAAATATTATTATTAAAAAAACATTATGTTCTAACAAAACAAACATTATTTCATAAAAAGAATAATATAATAACATGTAATAAAAAAACAGATAACTAACAATTAAAATCAATACATTTCATATTAAAAAAAGTTAATGTTCACAAACCATTTTCTGTAATATTTTCAGTAATTCACTATAAGTAAAGAAGGTGTAACATTTATATATGTAAGTAAGATCACTTTGAGTACTCTATATTACTTCGCACCCGAAAACTCGGAGAAATTTAAATACTAAATTTTATATACTAAAAACACTGAATTAATCTCTAAATATTATTTAGACATAATCACTTTGAAACACAAATATTATTAAATTTAATCACTGAAATGCACTTTTGTTCCTGCTGCTCAGTAGATGAAGTGGTCTTCATTGAAGGCTAAACCTCATTGATTGAAGAACCCATCCCGTGGTGAATCCACATCGATTGAGGAACCATCCATGAAGGCGAATCCACATCCGATTGAGGAACCATCAGTGAGAAATGTATGAAGCTTGATGTTGAATTCTCCGGTACAATTTTGAAGGAAGCATTAATAGCATGGAAGAATACAGCTTGAATAAAGATAATATAGTGATAGTGGTATGAGGTTCTCCATTTGTATTAAACATATCACAATATTCTCCCAAGATAACCAATATATATTTCGTAGCAGTGATATTTGGTCCGCCATTGTATTGTACGTACTACCAAATATATACTGATGGTGATTCACTTCTTCAGGTTATCCATCCATATATAGTAGCAGTGGTATGAGGTGCCAATTGATTTAGACGTAATACCATACATGGATGGATCATTCTATTTAACCAGAGAGCTTAAGAGCCAAAAAGGAAGTTCATCTGAAATAATCTTGGTCTTGCCGTAGAGAAAATAATTAGTAATCAGTGTCGACAGAAATAGGCACGTTAAACTGAGACTGGTAGACCTGGGTATTAATTGAGTGACTAAGTTCCTGTCTCCACCGATCTGCATGTTGCTTGAAGAAATCGTTATCTTATAAATTGGTATTAGAGACGACGAAAATAGTCACGTTAAACAGAGGCTAATATGCCTGGGATTAACGGTGTGACTTGTTCTCGTCTTCGCCAGTCTGATGTTGCTTGAAGATTTTCGCTACTGTGACATCTTGAAATTGATATCAGACATGAAGAGGCCTGGGCCTGAGTATTAACAGTGAGACTGATGTGAACGTCTAGTCGTCTACACTGGTCTTTATGGTGCTGGATGCCTCTTCTTCCGACACAAGTCTTCTGCAGAGAGTTGTTGGTGGTGGTCGAGGTCGGTAGGCATCTTTTGAGCGGGTGGTCTTAAAGACGATGGTCATTCTTCTGCTAAGGGCTGCTGCGGTTGTTCGTCGTCAGAAGGCTTCTTTTTCAAAGAAATTTCTTATTCTTGAAGTCTTGAGTGGGTGGTCTATTACTTGAGTCACCTTAGGAAAGGAACTGCTGTTGAAGAGGGTGTTCAAATTCTAGGTCACCTATATGATGTGGCAGGAGTTTATGGAAGCTATTTCTTTTCTTCTGCTTATTCCTCCACTTCATAGGTTGTAGTTGATGTTCTCTTGAAGACTCTTGTAGGTATTAAAACTGCTTTTTGACTTGAATGAACATTTTATTCAAATCACATTCTATTATATTTAACAACTTCGCTGACTTGCTGGCAGAATCATTATTTTTACACTCTACACATTTCTCAAGTACACCTAAAATCAAACCTACATGTGTTTTATAAAGGTTAAATTATTTTACAAAGGCATAAGACAAAAATGCATTAAACAATTTAGGCCGGAAATTTTTAAATGCACAAAAAAATCAGAGATAACTATATAATATAACAAATATATAAGATATTATTATGAAAAAAACATTATTCTAACAAAGCCAAAAAAAATTCATAAATGAATAATATAATAACATGTAATAAAAAAAAACAGATAATTAGCAATTAAAATCATTACAATTTTTATTAAAAAAAGATAGTTAATGTTCACAAACCATTTTCTGTAATATTTTCTGCAATTCATTGTAAGTAAAGAAGGTATAACTTTAATATGTTTGGACACGATCACTTTGAGTACTATATATTTATTATATTATGTAGTTATCTCTGATCTTTTTGTGCATTTAAAATTTTACGCCTAATTTTCTATGCATTTTTGTCTTATGCATTTGTCAAAAAATTTAAGTTTAGTAAAACAATTTGATTCTAGGTGTACTTGAAATATATGTTTAATGTAAAAATAATGCATTTAACGGCAAGTCAGTGAATGGTTTGAATATAGTAGAACATAATGTTTAATAACAGATCAGTTAACAAAAAAACAAAAAATATAGCTAATGTTCACAAACCATTTTCTGTAATTCACTGTAAGTAAAGAAAGTATAACTTTTATATATATGGGCAAGATCACTTTGAGTAATATATATATATATATATATATATATATATATATATATATATATATATATATATATATATATATATATATATATATATATATATATATATATATATATATATATATATATATATATATATATATATATATATATAAACACCAACAATCACGATATATATATATCTTCTCTATACTCTATTTTTTTTTTTTTTTTTTTTAAAGGAATAAAAACCTCCGTTCACTGGCAGCCTAATCTAGGAGGGGGTGTGCTCATTTAACGTCCGAGCAGGAAGGAGCCAAGCCTATGGAGAGAATAGCTCACATTCTCCCACCCGACCAGTTGCGAACCTGGGACCCTCGCTTTGTATGGCGAGTGCTCTACCACTGAGCTACCGGGCGCTTTTATATAAATAAATATAATATACCTAAAAAAATAAAAAATACATATATATACACATATACATACATAAATACACACATATACATATAACTACCAACATTAACAATATTTTCATCACTAGCACTATTATCAATAATATTGATATCAATAATTAATAATATTTTCATCACTAACACTAGAACTATTATCAATAACATTAATTAATAACACTAATAACATTAATAAACACTATTATCACTATCACTGTTAGCACTAATTATCATTATTATCACTAGATTGTATAAAACACACATGTTTGGGGATGGCGTCAGCTGCAGGTATTTTAATACGTTAATCCACAGCTGTGCAGGAGAAGACGAAAAAACCTTTTTAATCGAGAGTCCATTTGAGAGACTAGCTGATTCTGATGTCAGGGTTGTACAAACTTCTATGCTATAATTATCAATATTCAAGCAAAAGAATCGTTTTGTCTTTGGTCATAATTATATTTTTTCAAAAGAACACATAACAATAAACATTTGTTACTTCACAGTTTTTAAAATTTGACGTTGATTAATATTAATTTTCCTTAATTTCTAAAATTTTCAAATTAATGTTGCGAAAATATTTTAATTCGATTATTTTTCAAAGGCTCTTCTGTCTTGGAAGTTGATCATTTCTTTCACTTATTCTTTATTCCAATCTTTTCCGAGAGAGCATTTCACGTCTCTTCAGATTCTTCTCTTTCTAGATGTTTTCCTTGCTTCTTTCTTTCTGTTCCTCCTTCCAGTTGCAAACACGTCTTGACCCAACGACACCAGAATCATATAATGAATCATATATATATATATATATATATATATATATATATATATATATATATATATATATATATATATATATATATATATATATATATATATATATATATATATATATATATATATATATATATATATATATATTCTCAACGATCTGGAACAACTAATTAAAGAACCCACACACATTCCGGATCGTCCCAACCAATTCTTGAACACACTTGACCTATGTTTCACCACTAGTCCTTCTCTCTATAAATACACCACCTTCGCTCCTATTGGTAAATCTGGCCACAACCTTATATCTCTTAATTTTAATACTTTCTCTCCAACAGCTCCATCCTGCCCTACGCGTTTTCTGGCACTTTGATCCGGGCCATTGGGGGGCTTGCGTTGCTTCTACGCTAACTATAATTGGGATGACTGCTTTGTCTCTGGTGACGCTTCGACTTCTGCCGATAAGGTGGGAGCTGTAATCGTTGATGGGATGAGCAGGTTCATTCCTTCTTCGACTAAATCTTTCTCTCCTCATAATCCATGGTTCGATCGTGCTTGTTCTCTGGCCATTCAGGCTAGAGACAGTGCATATCGGGAGTGGAAAAATTCTCGTTCTCCTATCACTCTTGCTAATTTTCATTCTGCTAGAAATCGTTGCAGGGATACTCTTCGACAAGAGCAAAGCGGGCTTTCATCAAACGAAAGTGCGCTAACCTCCTTGGTTCTCCTACTGACAAATCTTTCTGGCCTCTTGCCAAAAACATCTCTAACAACTTCTGTAAATCTCTCTTTCCTCCTCTTATTCGCTCTGATGGTTCTGTTGCTAATTCTCCAACTGAAAAGGCCAATCTCTTCGGCCTCCTGTTTTCCTCTAACTCAACCCTGGACGATTCTGGCATTCCTCTTCCTCCTCCTTCTCCTCTCAGGTGTCCTATGTTTACCTTTGCCTGTGATTACATTTGATCAGGTGCATGGGCTCCTGAAATCTATGAATGTTAAGGAAGGCGGGTGGCCCGGATGGCATTCCTCCCCGAGTTTTGAGGGAGTGTGCTTCCGTGCTATCCCCGCCCCTCGTTCAACTATATTCTCTATGTCTCAATACTAGCACTTTCCCTCAGTGTTGGAAGCACGCACATGTCCAACCTATTCCGAAAAAAGGAAGCCGCTCTGATCCTTCTAACTATCGCCCTATAGCTCTTACTTGTATTCTATCTAAGATCTTTGAAACTCTTCTAAACTCTCATTTCTTGGATCATCTGGAATCTCATTCACTTTCCGATCACCTGGTTGGCTTTCGGCGCTCAGATCTACTGGCGATATACTTTCTATCTTACTGATTTATGGTTTTCCGCCCTTAGAACTACGGGGGACTTGCGTGGTGTGGCGCTTGACATATCAAAGCATTTGACCGGGTATGGCACGCGTCACTGCTCTCAGAGCCCTTATAGATATATATCCATATCTTTGCTTACTTATGTCTAGCTTTCTTTCAAATCGCTCAATATCAGCTGTTGTTGATGGGGCGACTTCTTCTTCCTTTTCTGTCAATAGTGGTGTTCCTCAGGGTTCTGTCTTATCTCTACTTTATTCCTACTTTTCATTAGTGATCTCCCCTGCACTTCTAACTCTATTCACTCATATGCCGATGACTCGACCTTCATTCTTCCAACTCATTTCAATTCTGCTCCTTCTTATACTTCTAGAATTGCCTCTCGTCTTAATATTTCCGATTCTATTCTCGCTGATCTGGATAGAATTTCCTGGGTGGGGTCGTCTGAACCTTGTGAAATTCAATTCTTTAAAAACTCAACTTCTACAAATCTCCCTCTCTAAGACACCTTCTAACTTTCTTATCTCTTTCGACAGTTCTCTCGTCTCTCCTGTCGACAATATAAACATCCTTGGCCTTAACATAGACAAAAAATGTCTTGGAAACCTCACATCACAACGGTTGCTAAGGCGGCCTCAAGGAAGCTGGGAGTTCTGTTTAGACTGCGGGACTTTTTCCTCTTCACAGTTACTTTAGTTATACAAGACTCATCCGCCTTTATGGAGTAC
>JABUQX010147390.1:15000-17500 GCA_015478945.1 Trachelipus rathkii
ATTTTATCAGGATTCCAACAATGTATTCCTTTTCCTGCAGCTACTGTAGTTTTGAGGATATGGATTTATTGAAACATTCTAGAGGCTGGCCTACTCTTCTTTCATATATATATATATATATATATATATATATATATATATATATATATATATATATATATATATATATATATATATATATATATATATATATATATATATATATATTGAAAGTGAAAACCCCCATGTTCTGAGCCCCCTATATGGCCATGAAATATATACCAATATATATATATATATATATATATATATATATATATATATATATATATATATATATATATATATATATATATATATATATATATATATATATATATATATATATATATATATTTATATATATACAGTATATATATATATATATATATATATATATATATATATATATATATATATATATATATATATATATATATATATATATATATATATATATATATGTGTGTGTGTGTGTGTGTGTGTGTGTGTGTGTGTTTGTGTGTGTGTGTGTGTGTGTGTGTGTGCGTGCTTGTGAGAGTAACCGTCTATAAGCCTAAGGTTAAATATAATTTTTTTAGCTGAAGGTTTGCCGCCAAACTGACAATTCCTAATTCAAACATTACATACTACAATTGTCAAAGGTTGCAGAAACAGTACACTGATGACCCTCATTTTAGAATATCCTACCACAGGATTTTTAGAATCCAACAACCTCCTTGGGATAGCAAATCTTGAAAAGAGAGCGAGCTTTCAGTTTCTTACAATTTTTTCATTCAAATTAGCTTGTTTCATCACATATTCTTTAAATTGATATTCTTAACTATTTATTGAAGAAGATGAAAGCTGATAGCTGAAGTTGAAATATACAATACTTTTAGTAATAAGGTAAACAAATACAATTTTAACTATTCTAGAATATAGCAGGACTTGCTCTATTTTACTAGCTTTTATTATCATTTTAATTCTTTTACTGCTATTATAGTTTATCAAATGATATAAACTTTTATTTTAATTTAAATTTCAGAATCATCATCACTGTTATGACAAGAACTACTAATCTAAGCTCAAAATATGCCCTTAAATTTATAACAATTCTGGTTTTACTTTTTGCGCATTTTTTAATGCATTTTATCTCATTTGAATTTTACCTCTTAAAAGGTCCATAATACATAAGCTCTAATTTGCTTCTGCAGTTCTATAGTTTCCTGACAAGCTTAATTTTCGCTACCTGTAGTATTTTGTGACGTACTCGTATGGTCTCATGTTTTCAATCATGAAATCTGAAGATAGTGACAAGGCAAATATGTTTTTGAACGTTGATGGTAGTATTCGAATGACAAAGGGAAGGAGAAATCTTATTTTTTAGTTAATGCTTCTACAAGGGGTTAAATGTTAACTAATGTTAACTAATCATTATTATTTTTATTATTATTATTATTATTATTATTATTATTATTATTATTATTATTATTATTATTATTATTATTATTATTATTATTATTATTATTATTATTATTATTATTATTATTATTATTATTATTATTATTATTATTATTATTATTATTATTATTATTATTATTATTATTATTATTATTATTATTATTATTATTATTATTATTATTATTATTATTATTATTATTATTATTATTATAGATGAGCATGAAATAGATCAATATACAAAATTTTATTTATATTTATTAATTCAGTGTACAGAGATGGAACAAAAGGGAAGAGTAGAATCTAGAATATTTGCTAACTTAAAAGTTGTGTTTCGATGTCTATAATTACAATCAGTCTGGCTTTAAAATCATTTCAAAAATCTATTTTTTAAATAAACCTAAAATATTATCTGTTACATCAACTAAAAATGTATGGCTACATTAGCATTTCATTAACAACCACATATTTACATTAAGCATTTTGAAAATATTGATCTTGTTTCCATTAACTGTTCTTGGAAATACTAAGGATTGGGTTCTTGATCAAGAATAAAAGTCGCAAAAATTGAAAATTTACTTTCTGTTTCTTTAGTAAATTTGTTCTTTTTAATTTCATATCACAAATTCTGAAAAGTTGTCTTAAATCCTGATTTTTTATATAATCTTATTTCTCATTAATGTTAAAAATAAGAACATTAGTCCTTATAAATTTCATCGTTTTCGAATAATAATCCAATCTCCAGTGATTGAAAGATATTTTTTCTTGAAAACAAAGATTCTGTAGGAACAACTGCTTGCAACTTTCTCTACTGAATTTGATTTTCTTTACCATTATAATTTTCACCATCATTCGAGTGAATTGTACAGATATTTTGACCAAGAGTCTGTTCTTCATGAAAATTATAATTCATTAAGAACTCTTTGGTGGCCAGCTTTAGTTTTTTCATCTTTCATACGTTCATGTAAGAACAGGGTATTTCTTAAAATGAATTTTTTGTTAAATCATCACTTTTTTCCTTACTTTCAATGAGGGTTAAAGA
>JABUQX010147392.1:5000-10710 GCA_015478945.1 Trachelipus rathkii
TGGGAGTGCAATTTTTAAAATAAAAGAAAGAATCTTATAGGTGGGAATACGTAATGTGTCCAAAAACACGTAATATTTCTGCAAGTGGCTATTTTCTTAAAAGCATACTTTAATTTCATCAAATAAGGTGAATAAGGCTGATGACTGGGGCTTAAAACAAAGGTCGATAACATTAAAATTTCTCTCCAAAGTGAGTGGTATGATATTACTCAGCTTTCAGACTAGACTTTGGAGAGGACCTAAACGCTTTAGTTACAATAAGAATTCTCTCATTCTTCAAAGGGTACTGCAGTTTCGATATATGAGGAGAGGTTTGCCCGTATACTGCTTTGCCATATATTCAAGTTTTAAATGCACCAAGAAACATAAAGTCAGAGTAACATGTTGCTATACGCTCCATATGTATTATGTGAAAGATGATATCTTTTAAGTAGTGAGGAGAGTTTGTTAATTAATATCTGATCCAGGACATTCCCTAAAAACTTGATTTGCTCTGCTATATGGCACAACCACTCAAGAAAAATGAACTGTCGCGTGCAATACCGCTATTTCTAACCCAAAACAATAAAGAAACGCAGTTAAATTAAGCATCAGAAATTGTGAAATACCCAATGTTGAGCTCAATCTGGTACTTAATCATTGCCGTTTGCATTTGGCGCTCTAAATATGCAGATTTTTGCCAGACAAGCATAACACAAAATCATTTGTATAAAAATAGTGGGCATTCGCATAAAAAGAATAGTGGGCATCTTTGGGGAGTGCAGTGATTACGTTAATAAACCCTCCTTTGTATATATATATATATATATATATATATATATATATATATATATATATATATATATATATATATATATATATATATATATATATATATATATATATATATATATATATATATATATATATATATATATATATATATATATATATATGTGTGAGAACACGCATACTCGAACGATGAAATTACCTCCCATTTTTAATGGTGCGTCTTTCTCTTTTGCGTTCATATTCTTCACACACTCATCCTCCAGGCAACATATTACTAACCACCATTTATCCACATATCATATACACATGATTAAAGTACACACCCCACTTCTAGATAACACCTTACAGACATCCCTACTACTCATATCCCTGTGTGCGGGGGAGAAAGAATTTCCCACATCGTATGTCCTGCGTGTCGTAGAAGTCGACTAAGGGGCGGTGGTAGTTGGGTTGGCTGCCCACTACCACCTATCTCTTGCTAGGAATGCTGATGCATGCCTCGGAGATGGTCGTGATCGCCGTAAACGACCTTCTAACTTTCGGCGAAATTGTATGAATCGTATGGGTACATGGAATGTCAGAGGAATAAATGTTGAGGAGAAGAGGAGAGAGGTGATGGATGTATTTAGAAAGGGCAAATTTGATTTGCTCGCTGTGACTGAAACAAAGATGAAAGGAAAAGGTGAAATTAAGTGGTGTGATGTGTGAAATGTGTGCGTGCTGGTGTGGAAGAGAATGAGAGAGGGAGAGAAGGAGTTGCAATTTTGATGAGTGACCTGTGGTACAAAGCTATGGTAGACTTTGATTGTGTGAGTCCTAGAATTCTAATGGTTAAATTTAAGTTTGAAAAGGTCAAGGTGTGTGTGGTTGTGACGTATGGTCCATCTGAGGGAAACGTTGAAGAGAGTACGATTTTTTGGGATAATTTGAATGATGTTCTGGATGGGGTGAGTAGGAGCTTCAGATTGATAGTGTTGGGGGACCTGAATGGTTGGATAGGTGATCAAAAAAGGGATGGTATAACAGGTGGTTTTGGGGTGGGGGGAGAAAATGAGAATGGTAGGAAGGTGATTGATTTCTGTGAAGAGAGAGGTATGTGTGTAAGTAATACTTTCTTTAAACACAAGAGTATCCATAAGTATACTAGAGTTGGTGTAGGTAGAGATGGTATCGAAGTGAAAAGTATGATTGATTTTGTGTTGGTGAAGAAGGAGATGTCAGTGAGGGGTTTAGGAATGGGATTATCGGATCATTATGTTGTTCTATGTAAAATTAAGTTAGTGGGGGCTTGGATGGAAAGGAAGGTGATACGAAAGGAAGTAGGTAAAATTAAGAGTGAGAAGTTAAGTGAGCAAGAGAATAAGGATAAGTATGTAAGAGCGCTCGCTAGTAAATCGGTTGAATGTGAACAAGTTGATACTGAACAAATCTGGGGGCAAATGAAGGAAGCAATTGTTAGTAGTGCAAAGGAAGTGTGTGGATGTGCTAAAGTAGGAAGTAAGAATGTTAACAGCGAATGGTGGAATGAAGAGGTGATGAAAGCGGTTAAAGGTAAAAAAGAAGCGTGGTTGAATGTACTAAAAGCAAATGATGAAGTTTCAAAAGAAAGATGCTTGGAATTATATAAGGAGGAAAAAAGAAATACTAAAAGGTGTATACGTAGGAGAAAACAAGAGGTAAATGAACAGTTTGGAAGGAGGATGAATGAGGACATACAAGGAAATAGGAAGCTCTTCTGGAAGGAAGCGCGAAAGGTTAAGAATGAGAATAAGGGGAATCTGCTTAGAATAATGAATAGGGATGGTGTTTTTGTAACTGATGAAATGGATGTGAGGGGAGTGTGGAAAGAACACTTCGAAAATCTGCACAATATTAACAGTAATGATGAGGTGTTAGTGAATGTGTGTGGGTTTGATGGTGCAAGAAGGAATAGGTATTTTGGGGATAAGGTTATTAGAAGGAAGGGTATTGGAGAAAAAGGGAACTGTAGAATTATGGGAAATCTGCAGGTATAGATGAAATTACTAGTGAAATGATCAAGAGCGGAGGCGAGATGGTGATTGATTGGATTTGGAAGTTATGTAATAAAGCGTTTATGGAGGGTATAGTTCAGAGGGATTGGAGGAGAGCAGTAATAGTACCTTTATATAAGGGTAAGGGAGATAAAGGGAACTGTAGAAATTATAGGGGAATAAGTTTATTGAGTGTTGTAGGGAAGATATATGCTGGTATTTTGGTCGAAAGTGCGTCATTTATTGGGACTGATTAGTGAAGAATTCAAGAGTGCGTTTAGGTGATGAGATGTGGATCCGTCACGACGAAACAAATGATTGAGAAAAATGAGGGGAGAAAGAAAAATTGTATTTAGGTTTTATGGATTTACAACAGGCGTATGATAGAGTTAATAGGGCAGGTGTTAGTGATATGGTGTTGGTGGTAGGCTTCTGAATGGAATCAAAGTATGTATGAGAGTGAAGCGTGTGTAAGAATAAATAATTGTCAATGGTGATTGGTTTTTAGGATTAAAAGCGAGTGAGACAGAGGGCGCTGTGTTCATGTCATACCAGTTCAGTATGTATATAATATGGGGTTATAGAAAGAATTCAGGAGTTGAGATGGCGAAGTAGTTGTTGAATGTTAGGAAATGGAAGGAGTGGAGAGGTGCTACTATTATTATATAGGATCGTTGGTTCTGTTGGCAGTCAGAAGAGAGTTTGGAAGGATTGGTGGGAGGATTTGGGTATGTAAAGGAGGGTCTGAAAGTAAACGTAGATAAAGAGTAAGGTTATGGTTGTGAGTGAGGACAATCCTCAGTGTGTATGTTAGATGATGAGCAGCTGGAGCAAGTGTCTGAGTTTAAATATTTAGGGTATGTGTTGGATGAGAAAGTAATGGATGATGCAGAGTGTAGTAGGAAAGTTGTGATTCGTAGGAAGATGGCAGGTGAAATTAAATCGTTGGTGAATGCAAGGCTACTAAGTCTTGAGTGTGCTAGAGGTATGTTGTTACCTGTGTTATTGTATGGTAGTGAGACTATGGTCTGGAATAAAGAAGTATAAATTAGGGTTAATGTGTTTCAGATGGACAATCTTGGAACATACTAGGTGTGAAAAGAATTATGCAGTGAGGAATGAACGTATTAGAGAGCTGTGTAATGTGAAAGAAAAGAGTGACTGAAAGAATAATAAATGAAAGTATGTTAGAATGGATTTGGTCATGTGGAAAGATGGATGAAAAAGTCGTTTGGTTTAACAGTTATATTGAAAGTGTGTTGAATAAAATGGCTGAGACAAAGAAAATGGTTAATTAGTGCAGACAGATGTCTGAGAAAATGTGAGTTGGCCAGAGTTGAGAATAAAGGTGCATGATAGAGAATGGCGGGGTTTCATGTCAGAGGCATGGTTGGCTGAATGGATGAGCCTGTGACATTACCCATAGTGGGGTCAAGTCGGGTCCCTGTTATCAAGGTGGATTTTTCTGTCTGTGTGAGCTCTCACTGATGGTACAGAGGGGCGGTAAGGCTGAGCTTTCTTTTTCGACATTTGTCATGTTCTCCTACTGCTTTTCTTTTCCGATGCTTGTACAGCACACAATCTTGGGGCAAGAGGGAGAGTGAAGAGGAAGAAGATATATATATATATATTTATATACATATATATATATATATATATATATATATATATATATATATATATATATATCTCTATATATATATACCATATCTCACTATACTCACTATGTATATATATATATATATATATATATATATATGTATATATATATATATATATATATATACTCATATATATATATATATATATATATATATATACATATATATATATATATATATATATATATATATCATATATATATCATATATATATATATATATATATATATATATATATATATATATATATATATATATATATATATATATATATATATATATATATATATATATATATATATATATATATATATATATCAAGCAACATTATATATCTCATGAGGCAAAGTACTTGAAACCGAAGAAAATTGGGATCTACAAATAGCTATTAAAGATATTAAAAGTGAACAAACCGATTCGAAAGCCTCAATTACTTTAATAAATCGATGTTGAAATGACGTTTAACATAAAAAAAATCAATAAAGCTAGGACATATCATCGCACTCGAAGATTATCAAGAAAGTTTTTTTTTTTACCACAGCTTCCTAAATTTGATCTTCCTATATGGTGTGCTCGTACAAGTCTTCTTACGTTTATTGAACGACGAATGAACACGTACCATTTTTTTTTCCTTTCAAAAATTTGAATTAATTACGGCAAAGACCGTATCGATGTTGAGGTTTTTTTTTCTTCTTCTTTCCTTTCGCCTAATTACAAAAGCGGTAATGGATTTCACTCATTTGCATAATTTTATATTTTGACCAAAATACATTAATTAAAGACCGGGAATCTAAGAAGAGTCTATGCTTTTTAAAAGAGAGAGAGAGAGAGAGAGAGAGAGAGAGAGAGAGAGAGAGAGAGAGAGAGAGAGAGAGAGAGAGAGAGAGAGAGAGAGAGGAAGAGAGGGAAGAGAGAGAGAGAGAGAGAGAGAGAGAGAGAGAGAGAGAGAGAGAGAGAAGAGAAAGATATAAAGAGAGAGAGAGAGAGAGAGAGAGAGATTAAAAACAAGTCAAAAATACTATTTTAAAAGCTAAAAATAGTGAAAATTAATATACGTTAAAAGCTTGAAATAATATATATATATATATATATATATATATATATATATATATATATATATATATATATATATATATATTTATATATATATATATATATATATATATATATATATACCTATATATATATATAATGAGCTTGGCTAAGTTATGAAATTTGTTTATAAATTACTGGTATTTAATTAAATCATGGATCATTGGTATTTAA
>JABUQX010147393.1:2500-5000 GCA_015478945.1 Trachelipus rathkii
ATGCACTTCTTTCGTTAACAATAACTGCTAGGGTGTATTTTGTTTTAATTTCCTGTTTGAATCTTTGTTTCATAACTTATATATCACTTTACCACTGCTGCATAACATTATAGTGATATTCTTCTTATATGACTTGAACTCAACAAACACTCATTTTGTGCATTTTACTTTCTCTTCCCTAGACAAAACTCTCTGACATATTCATTCCTCATTTTATCAATTATTTTCCAGCTAACATGCCCCCTAAGATTGTCCATCTGAACAAATTGTACTTTAGATTTATACCTCTTAAACACCATAGTTTCGCTACCATATGTTGACACCGGTAACAACATACCCTCACGCAAATTCCTAGCTCCCTCAAGACATAGTAACTTTCTATCCGTGAAGGAATTAATCGCACGATCCACCTTAATACCATTCAAATTTTCTACTACACTCTGCATCATCCGTTCCCTTTTCATCAGACATATTAGATATTTAAACTCAGATACTTGTTCCAATTGTTCGCCATCCAGGATGATTTTAAACTGCAGACTCTCCTCACTCATCACCCTCACCTTGCTCTTATTTACATTTACTTTCAAACCCTTAATTTTACACATCTGGCCAAACCTTTCTACCAATCCTCTCAAACTTTCTTCATATTCGCCATGGAAAACACAAAATCATCAGAGTGCAATACGCAATGTACCCTCCACTCTTTTAAATTCTCCATCAGGCTAACACCTTCCCCTACTTCTAATTCTTTCATCACCTCATCCAAATAGCCTAGAACACATAACAAATCCATGCCTCACTTCACTATTAATATTAAACTATTTACTTTCAACTCCATTTATTCTTACACGGGCTTCACTACCGACATACATGCTTTTAATTTCATTCAGAAGTCTTCCACCAACACCATATATCGCTAACACTTGCCACAGAGCTTTCCTATTAATTTTTTCAGACACATATTGCAAGTCCACAAAACCTAAACACAATTTATTCTTCTTCTCTCTCTCATTTTCTCAATCATTTGTTTCAATGTGAAAATTGGTCTACACATTCTCTACCTCTTCGATCATCAGTCCCTTATTCAGTCAATGCAATCCTTCAGCCAAAATAACAGCATATATCTTCCCTAAAACAATCAATAAACTAATTCATCTATAAATATAACTTCTACAGCTCCCTTTATCTCCCTTATCCTTACATAAAGTATGTAAGGTAATCATTCGAAACTATACCCTTCATAAACGCTTGTTACACACTTCCATATCCAGTAAATCCCAATCTTTCCTCCATTCTTGATCATTTCACAGGTAAATTACTTCTATACCAGCGGATTTACCACTCGACTATCTTACTCTACCTATTACCTCCTCCTTACTAATTATCTCATCCCCAAAATGCCTATTTCTTCTTACATCATCAAACCCACACACAATCATCATCACCTCTTCACTACTGCCAATGTTATGCAGATTTTGAAAGTGTTAAATCCACACTCTCCTTATATCCATTTTATCAGTCAGGAAAGAACCATCCACATTCATTATTTTATGAAGATTTCCCTTACTCTCTTTCTTAACCTATCGCACTTCCTTCCAAAAGAGCTTTCTATCCCCTTGTAAGTCCCCAGTAATCCTCATTCCAAAATGTTCATTAACCTCTTTTTTTTTCTTCTTCCTTTTTTTCCCCTAATATATATTTCCATTCACCTTCCTTTTGGGACTTTGTCATTAGCTTTTAGCACATTCAAGCAAGCTTATTTTTTTTAATTTTGACCACTTGCATCACCTCTTCATTCCACCATTTGAAAATGGCATTTTACTTTCTACTTTAGCACATGCATATACCTCTCTTGCGCTATTTACAAAGGCTTCCATCATTTGCGTTCAGATTTGTTCACTTTAATCTTGTTCACATTCAGCTGATTTATTTGCAGGTGCTTTCAAACACTTTTCCATTTAACACACTTATATATATATATATATACTATATATATATATATATATTATATATATATATATATATATATATATATATATATATATATATATATATATTTACATATATACTGTATATATACATATATCATATATAAACTTCTATATATATATATATATATATATATATATATATATATATATATATATATATATATATATATATATATATATATATTATATATATATATATATATATATATATATTTTATATATATATATATATATGTGGTGTTGGTGGTAGGCTTCTGAATGGAATCAAAAGTATGTATGACGATAGTGAAGCGTGTGTAAGAATAAATGGTGTCAATAGTGATTGGTTTAGGATTAATAGCGGAGTAAGACAGGGTTGTGTTATGTCTCCTTGGTTATTTAATTTGTATATGGATGGGGTTATGAAAGAATTCGAGGTGGGGATGGCAGGAAATGGTGTTAGAATGGTGGAGAATGGAGATGAGTGGAGGGTGCCCTACCTATTATATGCGGATGATTTGATTCTGTGT
>JABUQX010147393.1:15000-22500 GCA_015478945.1 Trachelipus rathkii
TTTTGTGAGGGGTTATGATTGTGGCCTACCTGGGCTGGGCCAGGGGATGAACCCTACACTGACGATATGCCATAGTGAGGGTCCGTCGCGGTCCCATGAAGCTCTAGGGTGGATTTTCTGACTGCGACGAGTTCTCACTAATACGTATAGAGGGGGCGGTACGGCTGGGCTTTCTTTTCGACTTGTGTCATATTTTTCTACTTTTCATCTCTGATGCATGTCACACCTTACATTGATGAATTTGCTTATTATAAAGATGAAATATATATATATATATATACATATATATACCTATCTCTTACCTCCTCTCTCTCTCTCTCCTCTATATATATATATACATATATATATATAACATAACCTATGCTGCATATAACTATATATATAATGCACTCATATATATATATATATATATATATATATATATATATATATATATATATATATATATATATATATATATATATATATATATATATATATATATATATATATATATATATATATATATATATATATTATTCTTTACACCTTTTCTCAAGAAAAAAATAGTCGCTGGAATTGTAGTTACAACAATTTTAGCTTTTCTTGTGATTTACAAAATTAAAGATATCGTACGGTGTTATTAAAGTACTGCATGCAAAAGTGTTTATAAGGTAGTTTGGAAAATAGATAACGAGAGTATGTTCCAGACTTTCCCAGTGGAGTACATGTAAGATTGAGCATAGCTGTTAAGTCTGAGGTCAGAGAGAGCATAGAGAAATATGAGACTGTGTAGAAAGGTGTGTGTCACAACTCGCAGGGCCTTGCAATGGAGGTAGCGATTGAAAAAGAGTTCAGAAAGAAACGATCCGTTATAATAACGATGAAATAAAGAGAGTGACGCAGCAATTCGATTGATAAGACGAAAAGCCCTAGACTCAACCATTTGATGAGGAGCAGTGTAAGTGGAATCACTCCAGATGCGTGAGGCAGCCATACTCTACACAGGGGCGAACGACACCCCTATAAAGATCAAACAACTGAGGTGGTGTGAAGAAATTCTGAATACGCCTCAGAACACCCAACCTTTTAGAAGCTTGTTTAAAAAGAGAAGTAATATGAAACTTCCATTAAGGTCACGAGAAAAATAAACACCAAGAATATTAAGGACAGACGAAGGTTTGAGTTACGTGATTTCAAAGAAGATATTATAGCTGTGTGAAAGGTTATGTGGAGTGGAAAGATGGAGGAACTGAGCTTTTGAGTAATTGAAAACAACCTTGTTCTCAATGCCCCAAAGAAATTCGAGAAAGATCAGATGCTAGTTGATCCAAGGGTGCCCTTCTAGCGTGAGCTAATTGTTGTTGAAAAGGACGTCTATCAAAATGAGGGGAGTAATGAAGGGTGAAGTCGTCGGCATAGGAGTGAATATGTGATGAAGCAATAGAGAGAGGTCTTTCATAAAAAGTAGAAAGAGTTAGGGATAAAACAGGACCATGAGGAAACACCACTATTTATAGATTTAAAGGATGAGCAGTGGCATTCACCAAAATACTGAATGAAAGAGGACCAAGAAACAGAAAGACTAGCAAGAAGATCGCCAGTAGAGCGCTTCTTATTGTTTTCAATTGAGATGTTTTCAAATCCTCCTGCTACGATAGATTCGAAAACTATAGAAATTTGGCGATATTTGGAGGGTTGAGATTGGTTCCTTTTTTGTACAGGAGCACCTTTCCAGCAAGAAAAAAAGGCCAGAGTAAAAAGACAGAGACGGAATAATTTAACAAGGTAGAATGCAAGCTTGAAAACACAAGTTTTGAGAACTATAGGAGGAATACCATCAGAACCGTAAGCTTTCTTAGTGTCAAGCTCTGAAAAAGCAGAAATAACATCTTTTGAAGAAGTTACATTATTAGCATAAATATGTTGGAGGTAGGTGGAGAAGAAGGAATAGCACTGGAATCGTCTAAAGGTGGAATTAGAAGGAAAGGTTTGAGCAAAGAGTTCAGCTTTAGTGGAAGGTTAAACGGCAGTTATGTAGACGGAAAATACTAAAAAAGGGCAAGAGGAAG
This sequence comes from Trachelipus rathkii, assembly GCA_015478945.1. Lineage (NCBI taxonomy): Eukaryota > Metazoa > Arthropoda > Malacostraca > Isopoda > Trachelipodidae > Trachelipus > Trachelipus rathkii. The sequence goes on from JABUQX010147393.1 coordinate 17,052, forward strand.
AAGCAAAGTTAAGAGTTAATATTTTTTGAAAAATGTCAGAAAGGACATGAGGAAGAGGAGCCAGTAAGATTATTGCATTTTCTACTGAGAAAAGAATTTTTTAGTGTCATGGAGAATAGATTTTGCACGATTTTGGGATGAAATATAAGTTGCAAGGGTTTCTGGAATTTGAAGATGACAGTAATTCCTAAAGGCAGCGTCCCTGTGGCTAAGGTTATCTAGGTTTAGTTGAAGGTAAAGATCATGGGGTGCACGCCTCCATGCCAGAGAGAATTAGCTCGTGCTTTGCACACTCCGAGAGACCCATTCCACGGAAGCTGTAGTCATTCCATGGGAAATCAAGGAAGTACGACCGCAAGTCCGACATGTTAGCAGCACCGAAGTGCCAAAAACGTTTTCTCGCCGTAGGCGGGGTTCTTTCCTGCGAAAGACTTGAAGAGATAGAGCAGAAAACAGATATATGAGAGTGATCGGAGGAACCCAGAGGAGGAAAGAATTTAACAGAATAAGGATAAGAATTAGAGATTAGGAAAAGGTCTAGAATGTTGGGTTCATCTCAAAGACGATCAGAGATACGAGTAGGAAGTTAACTGCACTAACTGCTCGAGGTAATTCCTGAATAGAAAGTCATGCAAGTTCGCTCAACTTTATCTTGAGGTAGGAAAGCAAATTAGCCGTGGTGAACGTTGAGCCAATAAAGATGATTTCAGAGAAATGTGAAGAAGAGAGAGAATGTGTTATAATTTATTATGACAAGTTAGCTTGAGCCATTAGGTAGAATATTAGGAAAACTCTAAATCAAAGACATGGGAACAAACATCATTGCACACATTAGCTAGCTACCTTTGGCTGAAAAATTGAGGGGAAGAAATGGTAAAGGTCAACAAGGCAGAACTTGAGTCAAGGCAAAACAAAACTGTTTTATTCAAGAATAAAATTAGGGTTGGGAAGGTAATGTTCAACAAAATGAAAATTAGATTTAAAACCGAGAAGGTTGCAGAAATTTATGAAAAAAGGAGGCCGTACATTAAAATAGGCCGGCAATTCCGTGACGGCACCAACTCCATCACCGGAGGCCGTCAATGGCCTTTAATTGTGATGATGGTAGGGTGGATAAGGGGTTATTTTTGGAAGCTTCTCGGAGACTAATCGCGTGGCTGCCATTTTATACCATTTTTTATTTTCTTTTTAAGAGATGAGTGTTGTCTGTAATTGTATTTTATGGTGTGTGATAAAGGAGAGCTTACTCCAATGTAAGAAGAATGTGGATATGAGCACAAAAAGGAAGAACCATTGGGCACTGGAGTTCCATGGGATGTACTCAAAGACTCCATATATGACCAATTGTGCGTAATCTCATCGCTTCACTTCTTCCCTTTATATTTATATATGTGTGATATATATATATATATATATATATATATATATATATATATATATATATATATATATATATATATATATATATATATATTTATATATATATATATATATATATATATATATATATATATATATATATATATATATATATATATATATATATATATATATATATATATATATATATATATATATATATATATATATATATATATATTAGTGATGCTGCAGATGTCATTTTTTTCGCATCCGCGGATGCGGATGCGGATGCGGATGTTTGATTTTAACATCCGCGGATGCGGATGCGGATGCGGATGTTTGTTTTTATATATATATATATATATATATATATATATATATATATATATATATATATATATGATATATATATATATATGTATATATATATATATATATATATATATATATATATATATATATATATATATATATATATATATTTCTAATTTTTTACATCTCTCTCTCTCTCATATATATATATACTATACATATATATATATATATATATATATATCCGGATTTAGCCACAATCTATTAATATAATTGTTGCAGAATTCACCAGAAGGGATCAACCAAGTGCCCCACCAGCCTCTTACAACCTCATGACCTTAATGAAGAATTTTATGAATTATATTCTTTGCTTTTAGTATTGAAATTCAAATATGTGAAGGTTGTGCTTGAGAGACATCATTTTCTGCCTTTTCTGCTGAGAGGCTGTTTCTCTTTTCATCATATATTCTTATATTGTAAATACTCTCTCATGGGACACTAGTTGCAGGACAGGCCAAGTATTTCCTTGAAAGTTTACTTAAGCGTGGGTAAACATTTTGTAACTTTTCACCAACTGATAGGATCATCATTTGTATCTAGTCGTTTTTCTTGTGATAGTTTTCAATCATTTGCACTTCATCTTTTGGTAATGCGTGTGTTTCTTCTTCACTACTACTGGACTGTAGAAACTCTTCCAGTGAATCTATTTGTGATTTACTTGGCAGAAGGAGTTAGTTCTGTAAAATTTCATTTCACTTTAAATGAATTTGGCGAATTAATAGACTGTTCGGATTGAGGTTTTTCAACTGCAACACAAAGTGACGTTATATATATATATATATATATATATATATAAATATATATATATATATATATATATATATATATATATATATATATATATATATATATATATATATATATATATATATATATATATATATATATATATTCTTTACACCTTTTCTCAAGAAAAAAATAGTCGCTGGAATTGTAGTTACAACAATTTTAGCTTTTCTTGTGATTTACAAAATTAAAGATATCGTACGGTGTTATTAAAGTACTGCATGCAAAAGTGTTTATAAGGTAGTTTGGAAAATAGATAACGGGAGTATGTTCCAGACTTTACCAGTGGAGTACATGTAAGATTGAGCATAGCTGTTAAGTCTGAGGTCAGAGAGAGCATAGAGAAATATGAGACTGTGTAGAAAGGTGTGTCGCAACTCGCAAGAACCCTTCTCAATGGAGGAGGTATGTGATTGAAGAGTTCAGAAGAGCAAATTCCGTTATAATTACGATGAAATAAAGAGAGTGACGCAACAATTCGATTGATAAGACGAAAAGCCTAGACTCAACCATTTGATGAGGAGCAGTGTAAGTGGAATCACTCCAGATGCGTGAGGCAGCCATACTCTACACAGGGGCGAACGACACCCCTATAAAGATCAAACAACTGAGGTGGTGTGAAGAAATTCTGAATACGCCTCAGAACACCCAACCTTTTAGAAGCTTGTTTAAAAAGAGAAGTAATATGAAACTTCCATTTAAGGTCACGAGAAAAATAAACACCAAGAATATTAAGGACAGACGAAGGTTTGAGTTACGTGATTTCAAAGAAGATATTATAGCTGTGTGAAAGGTTATGTGGAGTGGAAAGATGGAGGAGCTGAGCTTTTGAGTAATTGAAAACAACCTTGTTCTCATTGCCCCAAAGAAATTCGAGAAAGATAAGATGCTAGTTGATCCAAAGGTGCCCTTCTAGCGTGAGCTAATTGTTGTTGAAAAGGACGTCTATCAAAATGAGGGGAGTAATGAAGGGTGAAGTCGTCGGCATAGGAGTGAATATGTGATGAAGCAATAGAGAGAGGTCTTTCATAAAAAGTAGAAAGAGTTAGGGATAAAACAGGACCATGAGGAAACACCACTATTTATAGATTTAAAGGATGATGAGCAGTGGCATTCACCAAAATACTGAATGAAAGAGGACCAAGAAACAGAAAGACTAGAAAGAAAATCGCCAGTAGAGCGCTTCTTACGAAAGCCGTACTGGCGAGCAGAGAAAAAAAGATTAGAAAAATTGAGATGTTTTCAAATCCTCCTGCTACGATAGATTCGAAAACTATAGAAATAACAGAAGTTAGAGAGATTTGGCGATAGTTGGAGGGTTGAGATTGGTTCCCTTTTTTGTACAGGAGCACCTTTCCAGCAAGAAAAAAAGGCCAGAGTAAAAAGACAGAGACGGAATAATTTAACAAGGCAGAGTGCAAGCTTGAAAACACAAGTTTTGAGAACTATAGGAGGAATACCATCAGAACCGTACGCCTTCTTAGTGTTAAGCTCTGAAAAAGCAGAAATAACACCTTTTGAAGAAATTACAATATTAGCATATATATGTTGGAAGGAGGTGGCGAAGAAGGAATAGCAGTGGAATCGTCTAGGGTGGAATTAGAAGGAAAGGTTTGAGCAAAGAGTTCAGCTTTAGTGGAAGGTTAAACGGCAGTTATGTAGACGGAAAATACTAAAAAAGGGCAAGAGGAAGAAGCAAAGTTAAGAGTTAATATTTTTTGAAAAATGTCAGAAAGGACATGAGGAAGAGGAGCCAGTAAGATTATTGCATTTTCTACTGAGAAAAGAATTTTTTAGTGTCATGGAGAATAAATTTTGCATGATTTTGGGATGAAATATAAGTTGCAAAGATTTCTAGAATTTGAAGATGACAGTAATTCCTAAAGGCAGCGTCCCTGCGGCTAATAGCACGAGAACAAGCAGAGTTAAACCAAGGTTATTCCGGTTTAGTTGAAGGTAAAGATCATAGGGTGCACGCCGCCATGCCAGAGAGAATTAGCTCGTGCTTTGCACACTCCGAGAGACCCATTCCACGGAAGCTGTAGTCATTCCATGGGAAATCAAGGAAGTACGACCGCAAGTCCGACATGTTAGCAGCACCGAAGTGCCAAAAACGTTTTCTCGCCGTAGGCGGGGTTCTTTCCTGCGAAAGACTTGAAGAGATAGAGCAGAAAACAGGTGATAGGAGGAACCCAAAGGAGGAAAGAATTTAACAGAATAAGGATAAGAATTAGAGATTAGGAAAAGGTCTAGAATGTTGGGTTCATCTCAAAGACGATCAGAGATACGAGTAGGGAGCTGCACTAACTGCTCGAGGTAATTCTGAATAGAAAAGTCGTAGCAAGTTCATCAACTTTATCTTGAGAATTAGAGGAAAGCAATTGGCCGTGGTGAACGTTGAAATCACCAAGAATGATGATTTCAGAGAAATGTAAAGAAGAGAGAGAATGTGTTCTAATTTATTATGACAGGTTAGCTTGAGCCATTAGGTAGAATATTCGGAAAACTCCAAATCAAAGACATGGGAACAAACATCATTGCACACATTGGCACAACTGCCTTTGGCTGAAAATTGAGGGAAGAAATAGTAGGAGTCAACAGAGTAGAGCTTGAAGTCAGAACGCTCAAAAACCTAAGTTTTGGTTAAGAATAATAAGAGATGAGGTTTAGAGGAGGAGAGGTAATGTTCAACAAAATGAATATTAGATTTAAAACCGAGAAGGTTGCAGAAATTTCTGAAAAAAAAGAATACAGTAAAATGACCAGGAAATTGATGGCCCCAACTCCATCACCGGAGGCCGTCAATGGCCTTTAATTGTGATGATGGTAGGGTGGATAAGGGGTTATTTTTGGAAGCTTCTCGGAGACTAATCGCGTGGCTGCCATTTTATACCATTTTTTATTTTCTTTTTAAGAGGTAAGTGTTGTC
>JABUQX010147393.1:27500-29181 GCA_015478945.1 Trachelipus rathkii
ATAACGCTTTTGAAAAATTTAAAATTGTTAAAAATGATGGAAAGCTGTATGATAAGCATCGTTTTTTGAGAATTACGAAGGAGCTCGAAGTACCGAGAAAGCGCGCAAAGTTGCCAAATGTTGATTTTTTTTTTTTACTAAAGAATACCCACAGGTAAAACTTAAAGATGGACAGAGTCTGGGGTTTCTTGGCCTACCGAGAGGACGACGGGGACTTCGTCCTCACCCTCATCAAACAGAACCCCTAAAAAGTATAAAAAGAAAAATAACATTTTCTCCAAAGCAGTAAAAATAAAATAATACTATTTGGTAACTTCTATGCTCTATTGATATCACACAGTTAAAGGTCAAATCACCAGCGTACATACAGATCAAAATTATTCTAACATATTTAAAGGTGATATTAATAATAATTAGAATACATCAATTTTAGTTATCAGGTGAAATTACTTGCTAATCAAAATGTTATTTTTCTGTGATGTTATAGTTTTCTGATTACATTACACAACCTCTGAATCTCATTTCTACTCTCTCTCTCTACTATATCTGCCTGCTCTCTGTATGCCTATCACTCTACCATCTGTATATCTCTATATATATATATCTCTCTTCTATAACGCTCAGGGCGAGCTCTTTTAGCGGAGGGCGTCAAAGATAGTGAATAAAATTATTATATAGAACAACAGGAAATCTTTGGGTTGACCTCAGGCAGAGTTTTAGAGAGGAAATTAATGGCGGCTTTAAAAATAGATTAAGGCAGAAATTCACAGAAGAGAGGTGTGGAAAGGAAGGGGCGGTATTGAGAAGACAGTCCTGGGAACAATATTCACACAAAATTATGAGAGCTGGCACCCTTGTGCAACGATGTCGACGCATTAGTGGCGGAATGAGAGAAGCCAACTCCTTCGAGTACCTTCTGTATTAATACCTATAGTAAAGAGATAGTGCAGCAGCGTCAGGTCGCTAGAGATAGAGAGGTCAAGGAGTTTGAAAGTAAGGGACAATTTATTAATCTTTTAGCCTTAGACTTCACCCTATCCAATAGAAGGGTGGAACCCGAGCCCCCAAATGTGGGAACAGTACTCCATATAATAGGAGTAACTGTTCGGAAGAAAAAAAAATTCCTGCAAACTGAACATAACTCCCATCTTCTTTGAGGCCACCTTAGCAACCTTTGTGATGTGAGGTTTCCAAGATAGTTTATTGTTTATGCTCAGACCAAGAATATTTGTGTCGTTCATAGGTGAACCGGAGAACCGTCAAAAGATAAGAAGGGAAGTAGCAATTGTATTTGTAAGGGGGGAAGAGAGAGAGAGAGAGAGAGAGAGAGAGAGAGAGAGAGAGAGAGAGAGAGAGAGATGGGAAAAATTTAGTTTTTAAGAGTTGAATTTCAAAAAGGTTGCAGTTAGCACAGAAATCCATCAGATCGGCAGAATACAATTGGAAAAGATAGTCGAGAATCAATTCTAGAAGAAAAAGAGGGAGCAGATTTGAAATGAGTGGAAGAATGGAGAGTTGAGTTATATATATATATATATATATATATATATATATATATATATACTATATATATATATATATATATATATCTCTATCTTTATATATTCTATATATATATATATATATATATATTTACTCTTTATATATATATATATATATATATACTATATATATATATATA
>JABUQX010147395.1:2500-37145 GCA_015478945.1 Trachelipus rathkii
AGTATATAATAAAGCAATTGTGATCCACATAAAGTCTTACCTTGAGTTGTTGTTTTTCTTTCTTCAAAGATTTTGCCTCTTTGAGAAGTTCTGTTGTCCCAAGATAATGCTTGTGCTTTATACATAATTTGAACTTTTAAACAAGCTAGTAGAAGAAATTGATGGTCAATGTTGGAGAGTTAGAGATTGCCTCAATAAAAATATTTGAAACAAATTAGACAATTTACTCCATACCCTTAACATTTTTGATTTTTAATTTGAATAAACACGAGCTAGATCACGACCATCAGTAATGAACCTTATTTTTTATTTTTATTTTTTTATTTTTTGGCGTTTAGTGAATTCTGGCAATTATACCCAATATTAACAAAGTGACAAAAATCCTAATAATATAGAGAGATTAATATAAGCTTAAGATATATGACTTTTTTATATCCCACATCTAATTACGCTACTTAGAGAAACCATAAGAGAAGTCCTGGGAATGCGGATCATAGTTATTACATCCTAAAATAAAACCAAAATAGAAGAGATGTGAAAGTATATAATAGTTTTTATATCTGATTGTCAAAATCAGATACGCCTCGAACATATACATTACAAATCTCCAAAAGAGGATTTAAATTGCCTACCCTGGTTCATTGGGACAAGAGTAAGATGCAAAGAGCAACCAGTGAGCTATGAAACCCTTTGGCTATAGACTGTTGGTGATGGTCTTCTAAATTATAGTTTCCGCCAACGAGTGAAGCAACAATACTTGTAAGACTGTAAAATTGATGTTTTGAGCGGAAGAAACGTACCTGAAAATGTTGATGTAAACCATCTCAAACTTTTCCCAGGAGAAAGAGCACTCCCTTTAGGGAATGTTCCAGTGTAAGTTCTCACACCCTGACACGATATGTGAGGTACCTGGAACCCACTTTCTCTCCCATGGGTGAAGAAGGGGGCAGAGGCACTTGCCCCCTAAATCTTGGCGAAATAAAAATTATGAACCTTATATGTTTGCCAGACGACGTTTTTAAGGGTTTAGTAGTAGAAAAACTGAAAAAAATACATCAATCGATAGATAATGAAGTAGTAATTACTAATTACTAACGTATTATATTATTTTTTCTAAAGTTTTAATGTGTTTTCGTTTTCATATTGGCTTAAAGTCAACTAACTTTGTGCTTTTATACAGCTGGATTCTTCTGACATTATTCTCCGCTAGAACTTTCAGTATGTCGATAGCATTTGGCGGCTGCCAAAGCTGTTAAATCAATCACGGAAGGCGTACCCGTTGATATTCAGCTGCAGACAACACATTAAAAAACAATTGCAAAAAATAAAAGAAATATTACAGCAATTTTTGAAGACCATATATATATATATATATATATATATATATATATATATATATATATATATATATATATACCTATTTACTATTATCATATATATATATATATATATATATATATATATATATATATATATATATATATATATATATATATATATATATATATATATATATATATATATATATATATATATATATATATATATATATATATATATATATATATATATATATATATATATAGTGTTATATATATATATATATATATATACATATATATATATATATGATATATATATATATATACGAGTATATATATATATATAGGTATATATATATATATATATATGCATATATATATATATATATATATATATATATATATATATATATATGTTAGTTATTATTATATATATATATGTATATATATATATATATAAAAGATATAAATAGATAATATATATATATATATATATATATATATATATATATATATATATATATATATATATATATATATATATATATATATATATATATATATATATATATATATATATATATATATATATATATATATATATATATATATATATAGTGGGAGAGCGGGGTGTAGGGAGAAAGTTATCGTCGTTAGTTTATAATCGTTAACAAAAAATATTAACGACGTTAATCATTAAAGCGTTTATCGGTAAAGAATGTAACGGAAGTTAACGTTAATCGTTAACGTTAACCATCTTCAAAATATGTAGAACAGTAACAATAACACATTGCCACTTCTTCGATTATGACTTCTGGTACATTATTCAAAACTTATCTTAATTTGAAAATTTATGTATATATTATATATATATATATATATTATTATTATATATATATTATACATATATATATATATTATATTATATATATATATTATTATTATTATTATTATATATATATATATATATATATATATATATATTATATATATATATATTATTATTATTATTATATATATATTATATAAATATTATTTATATATATACATATATATATACAAGAGTTATATATATATATATATATATATATATATTATATATATATATATATATGTTATATATATATATATATATATTATGTTATTATGTTATTATATAAATATATATATATTATATATATATGTTATATGTATATACATATATATATAGTATATATATAATTTTCTTTTATTATGATTGCAGATATTCAAATTATTTTAATAAAATTATATATATATATATATATATATATGAGTATATATATATATATATTATATATATATATATATATATATATATATATATATATATATATATATATATATATATATATATATGTATATATATATATATATATATATATATATATTATTATATATATATATATATATATATATATGTACAAACTTTAGTATTAGACAGGAATAAAAGTTTATAATTACTTCTCATCTTTATTTTTAAATGTTAATAATATAAAAATGGAGATATATCAAGAGGAATGCTCAAAATTAGTCATGAGACCGTTTTTATTTAAAAATTTTAACACAAGGAGTTCTCTATCTAAGTTTCACTCAATAAATAACCATTATCACAATGATCCTTCAAACCCCTTCTTGCCATTTCAATTTAGTTAAACAATAAGCACCCCTTCAATTTATAAGGTCAATATATCTAAAGGCTCGAACCAATAAATATTCAATATAAATAATAATAATCTTCCGGTTTTAATAATGCCGATCTTCCTAATAATATGTCTCTTTATAACTCAGACAAGCACTGCCTCAAACCTGAAGCTTTCCTTCGGCGCAGAGAGTGATCGCTCATTATTTCAGAGAGTACTAAGAACCAACCGTTAGGGAAATTTCTCACACGATAAAACAACAGTTAAAGTCTGATTTACAGTGAATATATATCAAGTATATAATTATGGTGAGAGCAGAACTGCTCATACACGTTTTTTTTTTTTTTTTTTTTTTTAGAATGGTAATTTGACATATTATAAAGAAATAGCACCCTATTCTCACAGCATTGTTGCATAATATATGAAAGGACCTCCCTTGATTTTACAATATCCTATTACTCTCAGTCTGATTTTCCGTTTCTGAATACCTTCTATTACATAACATAAGACCGTCTTCATTTATGATTTGATCTTCACGCCATGAGATTTATTAGAGTAAAAGAATTCAGTTTATTACACCCTCTTCTTTACAATGTGTATCTGTCACATAAGATAGAAATTACCCAATATAGTGGGGAGGTAAAGATAGAGGTGTCAGAATTTCTGTATTTCCTGTTAGAGCTCATGTCACATTCATTGAAACGTTACGGTCTTGTACCGGGTCAGAACATGTAATGACAATTGAAGTCATTAATGAAACCCATATTTTCCAAAAAGGCATCCCAGAATGTTAGCTGACCTCTGCAGCGAACGCGTACAATTCATATTGCTTCCCAAGCCCAATGTCAATTTTGATTAATTTATTAGCAATAGCTATCAATGTTCCGTTAGGTCAAAGGTCACAGAACCCATTACACCCCACTCCTGTCTGCCTCTTGGTCAAATAAATTAAAGAAAGCCCCCAATCTAGTAAATAATTATTGTTATTTCTCCATCTGTATAGAATACTTCTGAAACTTCTTGTAGTCATCGTAGTTTCAACATTAACACAATTTTTTCCTGTGTGCTGTCGTATCCCTCTCAATTCCAGTACCATCCAATTGAATATTCATCATAATCGTCGTTATTATCATCATTATTATTATATATTATCATTATTATTATTATTATTATTATTATTATTATTATTATTATTATTATTATTATTATTATACATAGCATATTATTATTATTATTATTATTATTACATATTATTATTATTATCATTATTATTATTATTATTATTATTATTATTATTATTATTATTATTATTATTATTATTATTAATATTATTTATTATTATTATTATTATTATTATTATTATTATTATTATTTGCTTACTATTATTATTATTATTATTATTATTATTATTTCCATCCCCTTACATTATTACTGGTAAGAATAGTAATCCAATACTTACAGTTCCTTCCCTCAACTTCCTCCGCACTTGCTATAAGCGCTACGATACTCTCCCGGTAATTCGAATCGCTGGCAGTATTTTTAAATATCCCGTTTTCTGCATCTGTAATGAGTCACCATCCCCGCCTGCATGCGAGGGAGCTACATAATTAAAACAGAACCTGCTCCTATGACCTTCTCCTATTACCAGGGAATGAATCATTGACCCATTTAAGACAACCGCCTCCCATCAGACATTCCTGTCATTAGAAGAGTACCTGATATTATATATTTATTATTGCATTTGTTTTTCTATCATGTCTATAATTATTATAATTACCATTATGATTATATTTATTATTATAATTATTATAGGGACAACCCTACTCCATTTATAAACATTATTATGATTAATATTCTATATTGCCTATAATTATAATTATTAAAATTAATTCAGCAGGGCATTTCAAAATCGTTAGCGTAATATTTTCGTTGGACGAAAACATTCTCCCTCCCGAGATATTTCCGAATAAACTTCATAAGTAAACCCCAAAATTCTATACCGAATACCACTCAGAATTATTATTTATTCTATGATTATTAAAATGTCTAGTAATTATTATAATTATAGATTTTACTATATGCATTATTACAATAATCATTATAACCAATATGTGAGCATAGTTATTATAATTATTGTTACAATTTAATATTTCACTACCATATATATTATTGAAAACAAATCATCATAATTATTGTAATTTATTATTGTAATTATAATTAGCTATAATTTCTAAGGTTTGATTATCATTATAATAATGTCTTCTACTATTATAGTTATTATGATTATTATTTTATAATGACCGTGCTGTGAAACCATTTCTAAAAAATTACTTATAATTAAAAAATTCGGTCAAATAAGTATTCCGCCAATGTATTTATTCCCCTTATGCCTTCAAAGTTGATCGAGTTATAGGAGAGCCTCCACGTTTCCTTGGTTGAATTTTGATCATTTGCGTGAAGCAAAGAATTTTTGAAGTTTCAAAAATCGCTTTCATTAGGTCTGTGATGGTTTTAATGAGAGCAACCATTTCTTCTGTTATCTTTTCTCCTGCAGCTATTAAGTTAACTATTTCACTTTCGTTTGTGGAAGATCTCTATTTAATCATTTATAAAAAGTTGTCTCCTTCTCCTTATTCCCCATTTTTTTGGGAGAAATTCGTGAGGGATATGTGAATTGGGGCTCTAGATTTCAGGCCGTTGTGGGCGAGTCATCTTACTTTTTTGTTTCACCTGGCAAATTTTAATTGCTTTTCCTTTCTTCTCTTGGGATTTGGGATTGATATATATTTGTTCGACTCACTAAGGAAAATTTTTATTTGTATGACAGAATTTCTTATATTTCACCACTCCTTTTTGGGGAATCTTTAAACAAGTTTTTTTTTTTTTTTTTTTTTTTTTTTGTTTTTATTTTTTTTTTTTGTGTTTTGAATTGGCACTTTTTTTCACTTCACTGTCTTAATTAGGCACTGTTTGGAATTAATCTGTCGTTTGACACTCTTCAAACCAGGTTAGGTATAGTGTTCAAGGTCACTCTAAAAGGGGCACCATTTCTTTGTATTAACCCTTTGAGCGCTAAGTATTCGGGGTCTAAGAAACAGTTGAAGATCTTTATCTTTATTTTTTTGAATAATTAAATTAACTATACAGGAATAATGTGTCAATGTTCAAAATAATCACTAGTACATAATAAATAAAATTCTTAAACACAAGAATCTGATAGTTTCTTTAATTTTGTCTCTGGTATCGAAAGGTAGTCACAACCTCTAGCCTTCTTCTATTTCAATTAGTTAACTATAATTACGCACCCTCTTACAATTTATATTCTTAAATCAAAAGGTCAAACCAATAATAATCACATACCGGTAATTTTTAATAATGCCGATCTTTCCTAATACGTCTCTCTTCTTATAACCTGAGACGCTAACTGCCCTCAAAACCCGAAATTCCCTTGCTCTCGGCACTCCTCTAGGCACCCGCCCATTATTTGAAAGTCTGATACAAAAACCAACCGTTAGAAATTCTTTACACGATAAAAATAACAGTTAAAGTTCGATTTACAGGTGAATATATATCAAGGTATATATAATTATGGTGAGAGCGAATCCTGCTCTTATATATATATATATATATATATATATATATATATGTATATAACATATCTTTATATATGTATAACCAATATATATATATATATATATATATATATATATATATATAAAATTGAAAGATACACAAGTATAGATCTAACTACTTATATATATATATATACTTTCTTTTATATATATGCTGCTACTATGCTCTTCTTGCTATATATGTATGTACCTTAAATAGCGTAATACCAGTGATGGCACGAAATCAATTGATATAAATCAACTGATTTTTTTCACTTGATTTTATCATCAAAATATATAATTTTTTTATTTTCTCTCTTTTGCTTTTATATATATATATATATATATATATATATATATATATATATATATATATATATATATATAACATATATATATATATATATATATTTTGCTTTATCTCTCATATATATATATATATATATAACTAGCTGCTACATATATCAACTAATATATAAAACAGGGTTGGGGATTTTTGAAAAAAATCAATTTTGATTTTTGGATTTTTTGGTTTTGAGAGATCGTGACGTCACGCGAAATGTAATTTGTAAACAAACTATTTTCCTAAGTTTGATTAAGTCTTATTTTTAACCCTAGGCCCTATATCTGAGTTCAAAATCTTAAAATAGGGCTTATAGTCTATGACACAATGAACCAGCAACACTAAAGAGTGGTTATTTGTAATAATGATAATATATTAGATCAGAAATAAAGAAACATGTTTGAAACATGCTGTTGTGTTGACATTTTTATAGTGTAGTAATTTTGAGCAGAGTAGCCTTGCTATGATATTATTATTCATTCTTATTTCTATTGAAATTAAAATCACTTAAATATCCAAAAATTACAAAATATATATAAAAAAACTAAATCATGAAAGTCAAAATCATATGATTTTAAACCAAAAATCAAATTGAAAAAATCAGTTGAAAATATTAATTGATTTTATTAAACCTGTTAAATAAATATATATATATATATATATATATATATATATATAATATATATATATATATATATATGTATATAATAATAATAATATATAATATATATATATACTTCTTATATGTAATATAATGTATGTATATATATAACTTAATAATATGTATAACAATAATAATAATAATATAATAGTAATAACTTATATATAATAATAATAATAATAATAATAATAACACATATATCTTTCTTTGCCTATATATATATATATATATATATATATATATATTAATATTTTTACGTATATTTATGAGTGATTTTAACTTCAATGAGAATAAAAAATTAAAATAATAATATTATAGCAAGGCTACTCTGTTCCAAATTTCTACACTATTGTCAACAAAGGATCATGTTTCAAACAGGTTTCTTTTATTTCTGATGCAACATTTATCAATATTACAAATAATATCAGATGTTACTATTAACACAGCTATTAAGTATTAATTGACTCCTTATTCACCATTAAAATTTTTCGACTCTCAATATCGATAATTTTTAAGTATATTATGAATTTTTTAATATATTTTTTCCAATTTTCAAGAAATTATTAGCATTGTAACCAGTAAGTACGAACACTCTTTAGTATTGCTGTTTCATTGTGTCATAGAATGAAAATATATATATTTTAAGATTTTGATTTACATCGATTGAATAAATCACTTCAAAAATAATAATACTATATTGAACTTAAAAAAAAGTTTGTTTACAATTTAATTTCACGTGAAGTCACGAATCTCAAAAAAAAAAAAAAAAAAACCAAAAAATCTGAAAAATCAAAAATTGATGTTTTTCTCAAAAGAAAAAAAAAAAATCACCAACCCTGGTAAATACCTTAATTAATTCTTAATAGTATATTATTGTAAAAACAATAGGATATACCAACTTACAGTTTTAATACAAATATGTACATTTTTTTTTTTTTTTTATAAATTACAACGCTTATTAGGCCTATTAAAGGCGTTTTTGATTTGGCAAGAATTCTTCTAAACGGAAGAAGTTCTTCACTTTCTCATTTGATTTGTCAATATTCTTTCAAACGGAAGTAAATTTCCTAGCGAAATTAGGAATTTTTCTTCCATCCACAAGGTTGCTATTTTTCAGTCTTCAAGTTCTTTACTTTTCTTGACTTGAGTTTGTGACGTCACATAAAATCGTAAAAAATGTTTTTTTAATGTTTTCAAGTTTTCGAACGACTATTTTATCTTCGAAATATATTAATTATGTTATTTTCCAAAGAACTGGTGAAATATAATTATAAAAAAAAAAACTTGAAAATTTTATTTCTCTGTTATAATTATCATTTTTTGTGATGTCACTCTAAGTGATGATTATGTTTCAAATATGTGTTTTTTTATTAAATATATATATATATATATATATATATATATATATATATATATATATATAATATATATATATATATATATATATATATATATATATATTATAATATATATATATATATATATATATATAATAATCAATAATATAATAACTAACTAATATAATAACATATATAATAACATATATAATAATATATATATATATATATATATATGCTATATATATAAGTAAACTATAACACTAAAAAATCCTAATTAATAGCCTTTATAGGCTTAGGTCTGTGCTGTAAAATGTAAACAATCTCAAAACTGAAGAATGTTCATTTGATTTTTCATCGAAAATGAACTCAAGAACGTCCTTCGATTTGGAAGAAAAACTTGCCAAATCTAAAACGCCTTTAGATTTTTCACTAGTCACAAAAGGAGCAAGTTCAAGTAGCGAACGAAAGAGTTAATTACTCATTGAACGGACAACAATCACTATCTTTTTTTCTTCAACGAACCAACAAGAAATGAGAATACAACATAAGAAAAACATGTTAAACATTACTAAACGGGATAATAACCGTGTAAGAATAAACATATTTTGAGCCATTGAGAGGAGCGTTTAGGAAATTTTGAAAAAAAAAGTTTATATGTTAACGAAATCGAATCTAATACAATTTAAAATCTGATATGAAAATATTTTATAAACTCGTAAATTAAGGTAACGGTTAACGGATGTAGGAGAAAATTTTAACTCATTAACGTTAATTCACAAATGTAACTAGTTAATAGTCCGTTATTTCTTTTCGAAATTAACGACAGACGTTAAAAGTTAAAAAGAAAAATTAACGAAAAGGTTTGGAAGGTTAACCTTTAATACTTAAAACATTGTATATAGATATATATATATATATATATATATATATATATATATATATATATATATATATATATATATATATATATATATATATATATATATATATATATATATATATATATATATATATATACTTTTAACTATACTATATATATATATATATAATATAACCAATATATATATAGAGAGACTACTATATATATATATATATGCTAAATAAAAAACATTTATATAAATGTTATATATATATATATATATATATATATATATATATATATATATATATATATATATATATATATATCACTCAACCTTTGCCCCCTAAATGAAATCCTGCCTACGCCCATGCTCATCACTATTAAAATCGGGCAACATAAAGCCAGTCGTAACAAGCTTTTTTTTGAAGCTGCAAGAAAGTCAGGTTTGTGAAAAGATGAAGAAATTAGAGGACTATGAAAACCAGTAAGCATGTCAAAAAGGATTTATTTTTCATTGCTGGAAGAGAGATCGGCCAGAGTTGCAGAGAAATATCCTGATGAAGAGACATGCCCTCCGAGTCCTGGGAAACTACCATGTCCTTGTAGTTGATGTAAGATGTTAGGGCCATACCATATAAATAAGAGTAGGAAATTATTGAGTTAATCTGAATTCTAACCAACCATATGATCACTATCAGTTACATATCTAAAGAAAGATGTGTAAATTGTCAGAATAATTTCTGATTGTCTCTTAGGCCTTTTGATTATCTGATTTAGCTCCTCTCTTATCTCCTGATATTTGCTTACATCCAAGCCTTTCATGAAAATCAAGAAATAGTGAGAGTTTCGCTAGCTTCTCAGAAAATCTCGATGGAGCATGATGCAATCCAGAATTTTGTGGATTGCACAGGGAGTCAATAAGCCATGACCTGCGTCTTTCTTTACGCTCCCTTGTACTTCTTTCTTGCGTAATCGATTTTAGCTATATTTTGGCAACGTAACAACACCTGGCGGTTGGCAACCATGGTATTACTATGTGACTATGTACATATTTACTGCGGAGGCAAAACATGGTTTCCCCTCCCCCCCTCTACGACGTATACGTTTTCGTTTTCCTATAGCAGTGTGTAGAAGCTAGGAATATAGCTAAAAAAGAAAAGTTTGGAATAATAAGCCTTAATGTTAATTATAAGGGTAAGGTGATCAGTAAGCTCTATGATAGTTATGTTAGAGCATTAATTTAGTAATGAGCACTGGTTTGGGCCCCTTTGGTAGAAGAAATATGCTCGAATCAGCTTGCAGAGCAAAATGTGCGACTTTTTTTTTATTTATTTAACTAAGGCACGCAGGGTAGGCTAAATGAATTAGGTTTGACGTTTAATTTCCACGCTATTGAAAATATAAATACAGAATATATTGAAAAGCGTTAAATACATTGTAATTTAGTGTAGAAGACCTCTTTTGTACAATAAGTAAACAAAAAAATAAATAAATAAAATATCAATTAGCTAAAAAAAAAAAAAAAAGCCCCTCAAATTTTTTTTTTTTTTTTTTTTTTGTAACAATATGTTAGGTTGCCATACTAGCTCTAGCATAATGTATAAAAATATTAATTTGTGTTTCATAATTTTGGAGCTAAATTTTTTTATTTTCATCTTTACATAAATAAAAGGACAACATGGTAATTGTGATTTAGATTTTTATGAAACTCTCAAAATAAAAAATGTTATTATCAGTACTAAAATCAAAAAGTGCTGCAAATGAATCTAAAATTTTTTTCACACGTTTTGTTTTGGAATATATCATAATCTGTATGCTATTGATAGACTAAGCAGGTTGTCAGAACTCCTAAAAAATAATAATTTTCCCATAATGCAAATAAAGTCTTCCCTTTTAAATATATAAATATTATATATATATAGTATATATATATATATATATATATATATGCCCATATATATATATATATATATATATATATATTATATATATGTTTTCATAAGTTAGGCCTGTATCCGCTAGAGAATGATCACAGTATTGCTAGGTTAGGAATGCAGCCTACGATCATGGCATCGCTAGAGTTTCAAGGTTATGACGTTTTGTAAAATATGGTTTTAATCTAATCATACTTAACAAAACTCATTATAACCTTGCCTCCCTACCTCTGTAGAGGGCCCTCTGGCCAGTCCTCCAAGGAGTAGGTTTGCAACTAGACACATACAGGTAAGTATTTAGTTTTGATATCATTGGTTCTAAAAAAAATCTTTCTTTTACGTACATAGGCCTATGTTTCAAGTATTTATATTTTCAGAATCCATAGGATTAATAAAAAATTTCTTAATTAGTTTAATCAGAATTTTTCAGCTGACTCAAAAATTAATAGCAATAATTGTATATGCAAAAGTGGATGTGTTATTTAATCAATAAAACTTGATTGTTAGAAAGTTATTGAACTGTGTTGAGATTTGTAAAAATATAAACATTCAATTATTGTGAATATTGCGAGAAAGTTAGAAATCTAAATTGTTAGAAAGTTAGTGAACTGTGCTGAGATTTGTAAAAATATAAACATTCAATTATTGTGAATATTGCGAGGGCTATTGTTAAAGAACTAAATATTGAAGTTCACATTCATCTCAACAACCTTCTAATATCCTGCTTGCAGAAGAAGTAGTAGTAGTTACAAATCCCAAATCACGCCTGCTTCAAAGTAGGAAAATTAAATATTGGGGTTTATATTTTCTTCTTTAATGAATAATGAAATATACATGTAACTGATATTTTGGTATGCATATGCATTCCATACATATGCATATCCACAATCTCATTTCTTGTTCCGGTTTTTAAGTTGGGCTTTGTTATTTGTTTCTATTGAAATTCCTGGCAGTGTTTCATGTTGAGTTATTTGATGATTTGCCATTTTTGTTGATTGAATAATAGTTTCTTCTCTAGTTACCAACTACAGTCTGAATTACATCTCAAAGGGAACTCCATCTAGCTATATGAAGAATATCACTTAAGCAGCTAAAAAGGGAAAATTTAAGATAAGGAACAGTTTATCATATTTGAACCTTCTCCTCTTTCTATATTCCTCTCTGTTCTGAAATGCTGAAAACATATATTATTGTTTTCCTAATTTCCTTGATCTTGTATGAAGATATTTAGGGAAAAACATTAATAAACATTTAGGTACACTTCTGTAAACCAATTAATAGGGAAGTTGAGTTCACTTATAAATTAAACTATTGTAAAGTCTAGTCATTATTAGAAGTTAACCTCCATTTGAAAATGAAGTTATAGGCATTCTCGACATTGCCACTTAAAAAAAGAATAATTGACCTATGAAGTGACTGCCTAATAGTGTTCACATTAAGTTGATTCTGTTATCCTAAAAGTGGCTATTGAACTTTTGCCAGGTCTAATCTCCTGAATCCAGAGGTTATGAGAAAGTTTAGTGCTAATTCATCTGTCTCATCCTGATTTTTTGGTAGGTAAAATTAAGTAGTATTTCTGAAAAGAGGAACAGCATAGTGTTCGGGACACCTTGCCACAGGGTATTACACTCCCACACTATCACTCCCCTTTACATGCAAGTAATTTTAATGGCGCCTGAACGGGGACCTGGCAAAAAGTAAGAATTGAGTAATAATATAGGACATGCAAGATTAATCGCATGAATATCCTGAGACTATTATTAAAATGTTTAAATTTTATTATTGATCAATTGATTGAATAATTATTGCTTTAATGAATTACTAGTAAGCCTCCAGAATATTTAATTTACAATATTTGTTTACATTGTGTGTTCTCTCCATAGATGCTGCCACAGGTTTTTCTCAATATTTCTATCTAAACTTTTAACATTCTTGCATTCTTGTTTCCTGAAATATATTAACAAAGCATCTAAAATGGAAACTCTAATTAGTGAAACCTTAAAACAATTTCTCCACTCTGCTGCTGTACAAACTTATCTTTTTGTAGATCTGAAGCTGAATTTTTAGGTCACCATGTGTCTTCCAAGGGAATTTTACTGTTACAAAAGATGTTGAAAGGAGTACTAGAGCATCCAGTTCCTACTTCAGTAAAGCATCTGAGAGTTTCTGGGGATGGTAAATTTGGTAAAATTAAAATCAAAATTAATACTGTGATTCCTATCTATGATGACGCATTTATCTCAGTATAATATCCACAAAATATATCTTAGAGAACCAAAACACTGATTGTTCATTAGTCTCAGTTATCAAATATGTGAAACAGTAGATTTCTGTCCAATGTTGGAAAAATAATTTAAAATTGTTTAAACCCCATCATCAAAAGTTTGTGTATCAGAATGGGATTTTGTACTCCTGAAATTATAATGACTGTCTTTTGTGTGTTATATCTTTCAGCTTGTTAATTTCTATAATTATCATTTTGCATTTAGATTGTGCCCATATTGGGAGGAATGAGATAAAAGAATTGATATGCAAACAATTTTGACATTCATAAGTAAGTCAAACTGTATCTGATGTAGTCAAATGTTGTCAATCATGTCAAAAATTGAAGATGCCAACATAGTACCACCAACCATCAAAATTGTGGCCACCAGTCTCTTTGATCTGGTTGCCATGGATCTTCTGCAGTTTCCTGTAACTAAATCTGGGAACAAATATGTGGTATTTATAGATCTTTTTATTAAATTTGTTTGTGTTTGTTCTATTTAAGACAAGCAAAGCTTTACTATAGTGCTATGGTAGGGCCCATAATAGACTTCTGTCTTAAGGTATGTGTAAAAAATTTATTTAAAAAAAATTTAATGTCTAAATTTTGTTATAAAGATATAAAGAATAGATATATAAAGCATAATAAGTCAAGAAACAAAAAACATAAAATTGTAAATAAAAGATGTTAAGATTATAATAAAATTAAGTCCAAAATAGTCAGCCATATTTGTTTACATTGTTATGAAGGCATGGGACAAAGTATTATAATTTTCCATCTACTCATTTTCATATTTTATAATTGTTATTGTACTAAAATAAGTGGGCTTAAAAATAAGAAATATAATAATTAGTTAATTTAATTATGATCACAAAGGATTTATTCATTATAATTTACTTATTGTATATTTGTCCTTAAGAATCTGGTATGGCAATAAAGACTGAACACAGCAATATATATATACAAATCCAAGATGGCCACCATGATAAATCCTAGGTGGTAGCAGACAACAACAATGAAACTCATTCTGTGAAGAGAAACCAGACCGAAAGGTTGTGTTTGAAAACTATCTTTGTAAGTAGATAGTCATTTTGTTTTATAAGAATATTGAAGAGCAATTTGTTGCATATTAATAAGCTGAAAGGTTTTTGAGTTATTACAGTTTAAAAGCCTAATATATTAAGAAGAAATAGTATATATGGCATAGGCTATACATATCTGTGTATATAGTTGAGTATATGGTTTGTTAACCTGGATTGTATTACAAGTTATATCAAGAACATTAGTGTATAGTCACAACAACAGCTCAAGTCTTTAAATATTGTATACTTTCCTTTCTGCTGAAGATACCTAACAGGCTGCTTGCAGACTATGGAGTAGAATTTATAGCAGCACAGTTCCAAAATGTATTATCAGAATTTAATGTCCAACATATCAGAGCTTCTCCTTTACACCCCTCTAGTAATAGGATCTTAGGCAATCTGACAAATCAACCAAAAAAAATGCAAAAAACACCCTTACCTCCCTGATTTTGCTTGAATTTAGGGTATAAGTAAATCTTGATCCCTGAATTCATTTCTGAAAATTTGAGAGTAATCGGAAGAATGGTTTTAAAGTTATAACCTTGAGAATTTTGAGGTGACCTCTTGGTCACTTAATTTGGACCTGCATAAGTGGATAATAATGGTCATATATATATATATATATATATATATATATATATATATATATATATAATATATATATATATATATATATGATATATATAGAGAGATAAGAGAGAGAGAATCAGAAAAGGCCAAGGAATTCAAATTTGCCTGTCTTATTGCTTTAAAATAAAAGATTAAAGTGTGGCACTGTGCCAAAGTTTTGAGGTCAAAAATTAACCTCTGGGGGCAGTGAGTGCCAAAAAAATTTATTTGAAGGAAAATTGTAGGCAAACCTTTTGGCTATAAAATAAAATTAGAAAATGTTTGTCTATCCTTGTATTTATTGTTTATTTCAATTTTAAATAAACATAGGTTTTCAAAATGGCTCATCAATTTAGTCAGATTTTTGGTATTTGAAGTTGCAATTTGACTTTAATGGTCATATGTAATGGTCATAAATGCATATGTATATGTAGCTATATATACCGGTATATATATATGTATATATTTAGAATCAGAAAAGGTGATGGATTTAAAATTTGCATGTCTTATTGCTTTAAAATCAAAAAATAAAGTGTGTCACTGTGCCAAAGTTTTGAGGTTAAAAATTGACCACTGGTGGGTAGTGAGTGCCAAAAAAATTTTAGGGAAAAATGTAGGCAAGCCTTTTGGCTATAAAATAAAACAAAAACAAAACAAAAAAATGTTTGTCTATCCTTGTATTTATTGTTTAATTCAAGTTTAAATAAACGTAAGTTTTCAAAATGGTTCCTCAATTTAATCTGATTTTGGTATTTGAAGTTACAATTTGACCTTAATTTTTTTTTTTTTTTTAAATAAAACATTAATGGAGAGTAGATGTCACTTAAAGTAAATAATAAAAAGATTATTATTGTTTTTATTTTGCGTTAAATATAAAAAATTATATAAAATTATTATTAATGGTACATATTTAGTTTAATGTTCTTTTTTTCTTTCGTATTACAAAGGAAATTAAATAATATATATATATATATATATATATAGATATATATATATAATATATATTTAATATATAACCTTGTAACCAACTTAATAATTTTTCATATGTATAATATATACAGCGCATATATATATATATATATATATAGATGTAATATATATATACCCGTCTTATATGGTAATATACATAGTTATATATATATATATATATATATATAATGCTTTATATATCTTATCGACTATAACAACTTTTTATAAATATATATAATATATATATATATAATATATAACCAATATATATATATATATATATATATATATATATATATAAAGTATATATATATATATATATATATATATATATATATATATATATATATATATATATATATATATATATATATATATATATATATATATATATATATATATATATATATATATATATATATATATATATTCTTAGCAACAATTACAGTCATCTACATTATTCTTGTGAAATTATAATTTTAGCAATCATAGGAACCGACCGGCCGCCCCGGCCAAAATCAGGAAAAACCGGGGTTTTCAACCGCGGAGTTAACTGTAAATTTACACTAAATAATAGAGAGTTAAATGAAACAAAATAAAAAAATATATTTTAATTCCATTACTCCTTTGTTATAAATTGATGCAAAATATATAAACATACCTAAATATAATCAATTTTTTTTTTGGTATTTACTAGATTTCAAATTAAAATTGGGGCCAAATTATATTTTTCCGAGTTTTTAACATAAAAATATTCAGAAATTATTATATAACAAAGCGAATTCGGAAAGGAAATAAATATAATTGTTAAAATATTAATGTATTTATTATGTATTTATCAAACGTCGTAAGTAAATAAAATATTTTTAATCTCTTAAAAATTTATTTCTCTAAATAGAATTAATATATATATATATATATATATATATATATATATACTCTCTAACTATAGGTATAACCTTATGTATATATATATATATATATATATAACTATATATCTTTTTATTATACTATATATATGCATATATAGCCTTAGCAACTTAACAACCATATATCTTTATATATATATATATATATATATATATATATATAGCATATATATATATATATATATATATGCTATATATATATATATATATATATATATATATATATATATATATATATATATATATATACTTTAGAGGAGGGCGCTTGTTTTTTTTTTTTGTTTTTTATTTTCTGTCCTCTTTATTTATTACTAAATGTGCACAAATTAAAAACATTGTTAAAAGACACTTTTTTTTTAAGTTCCGACACGAGACCTCTTCAGGCTAAGGGACTGGATTTCTTTCTTGATCTTCATCAGTTCAAGTGTGTTTCAGTTGGTCTGCCATTTTCTTCATGGTGTTGTTGAAATATTTTGATGTTTTCAGATATTCATTTTGTATAAAATCTATCTTAGCTTCACCGGGATGCTTATTGTAGTTGTTACTATTATAAATGCAAAAGGATTCCATGATTGTGCGATGGTTCGTGTGATTGACATCTCTGATCATCTTTATATTGTTGATATTGATAGAAGTGGCCTGTGTTACGCCTATGAGCTTGTTAAAGCTGAATTTATGCTGTCCTTGTGCAGGTCATCTGTGTTGATCTTTTCTTCTTTTCAAATCTATGGTTCTACCTATATATGTTTATTGCAAGTATTGCAGGGGATGTGATATATACAGCTTTGGGGGAGATTTTCTTTTCGTTTTGGGGTTTGAGAATGTTTTTTAAGGGTGATGTTATTTGATGGAATAGGGTAATATTTTTGGTAATATTTGTTTTAACTTAATATAATGGTATTGAGGAATTGGTAAAAGGAGGTGTTTTTTTCGGAAAAAGGTGCTATAGTACCTCTTTTTTTGCTTTGTTAGCTCTTTTGTGATGAAAAACTCAGAATTAGTAAAGTGATTTGAAAGTATTGTGGATGTATTTAGTTTCTTGTGCTAGAAGGGGGGAGAGCATATAAAAGGCACGGAGAAATAGAGATGACAGAACAGCTAATTTTGTGTTTGGAATGATTAGATAGCCAATGTATATAGTTTGAATGTTGGTTTTCTATATATAGTGAATTGCAAGTGATTGTTATTCCATGTGATTAAGGTATCGAGGAAGGGGATAGAGTTGTTGGAAGGCATTTCTATCGTATGCTGAACTGAAGGATGAATAGAGTTAATATAGTTAGGACATCATTAGGGTTGGTGTTGTGAGGGAGGAGACAAAAATGTCATTCATCCACATATCTAATCCATAAACTATTGTTTAATAAGGGTGGGGTAAATATGATAAAATTCTATTAGTTCCCTAAAGATATTACTGAGTATGGGGAGACAGTGGGGATCCCATCTCAGGCCGAAAGTTTGTTTGTAATATTTGCCATTAAAATGAAAGAAGTTATGTTGTAATGAGAGATTAATGAGATGTTTTAATATATGAAACGAGAAGGCCAACCTCTCATTACAACATAACTATTATATTTAATTTTCATCCTAAGTTTTAAGACTTTCAGTGTTTTTGACTTACATTTCTAATTTTAGCTAACCCAGGCCGGCACCGGCTAAATTAGCAACAGTCAGTCTCTACATTATTCTTGTGAAATTATAATTTTAGCAATCATATTCTTTGGGGAAAGTGTAGTTGAGCCTACTTCCTCCTCTTAAAGTTGGGTAACTCATTACCTTCAATATACAATGTCCAAGGACAGAGCAAGAATCTTTTGTCCGTGGAAAATATGATGATGTGGACTCATGCAAACCAGAATGATGATGAAAATTGATAGTGAAATCATCATATTCTTCAGAATATTCTTCCATAATCCCAAACCATACTTGCCTATTATAAATGCAGCCAACATACTGTTCTACTTTGGGAGCTTTCAGGTTAGTAAAAGCTTTGTCATACTTAGTCACCATTTTTGTGTCTTTATCTCCAATTCCATTCAAAATATGATATACCATTATTTCTTCCTTGTTTATTGGAATAAATCTATGGTATTTTTGAGTACCTGGAATAGCTTTGATGTTTTGAAATCTATCTCTTAATCTTTCTTCAGCCTCTTGAAGTTCCAAATCATTAGTGAATAAATATTTACTATTGACACTCAAATTTTTTTTTAGAAAATCAAACATGTCATCAGGTCCAAGAATTTGCATAGAGGTGGGTTCTCTGCAAATTTGCATGAACAGTAGTTCTTTTTACTGTCCCTCCAATCCCATCACATGCATTCTTTATTTTATATATATTTGTTTAATTAACTATATTTAATTAATAACAAGATTTCTGGATTAAAGAATGAGCACCATTGTAAAACAAAATAGTATTTTGTATTTTCACATTCACGCTTCTAATTATGTATATACCTGAACTTATACCAAAATATACTAACATCAAACATGTGAGATTTTTATTTATTACCTACTTTATAAAGTTCTATTTATACCTTTAAATGCATTGATAATATATATATATATATATATATATATATATATATATATAATTGCTATAACAAAAAAAAAGCATATCATATATATATATAGCCATTGTGAATTATGGAAGTTCTCTTCTAGCATAATAACCTTAACATATGCATAATATATATATATACTGATATAATAACTTAATAATAATAATAACATAATATATATATATATATAATAATATATATGTAATATATATATATGCTCTTCTTCTACTATGCTAACTAATTTATAATAACCAACTTAACTAATATATATATAAATATATATATATATATATATATATAGTTTACTTTGAACAATAAAGAAAATTAACATTAAGCTAAGCATGTAGCTACCATTAATAATAATTTGATATATAATTTTTTATATTTATTGCAAAATAAAAACAAAAAGAATCTTATTATTTACTTTGTGTCCATTAATGTTTTATTTAAAAAAAAAAAAATAGGGTCAAATTATTATTTCAAATACCAAAAATTTGACTAATTTGATGAGCCATTTTGAAAACCTATGTTAATTTAAACTTGAATTAAACAGCAAATACAAGGATAGTGAAACATCTTTTTGTTTTATTTTAAAGCCAAAAGAATAGCCTACAATTTTCCTTCAATAAATATTTTTGGCTTTCATTGCCCCTCAGAGGCCAATTTTTTACCTCAAAACTTTGGCACAGTGCTACACTTTAATTTTTGATTTTAAAGCAATAAGTTGCTGCCTAAAATTGTGTCCTCAAAGTTTTTTACATAATGTGTGTAGTTCTGTACTTTTAATTCCTAAATTATTTAAAGAAAAATTTATGCTCTCTCAAGGGATCTGTGCAAAATTTTGGCATTTTTATAAAGATTTTAATTTTTATGAATGATTTTTATCTGAAAAAAAAAAAATTATTTACTGAATTGACAATTTTTTAGTTTCAATATCAGAGCAGCAAAAATTTGTCATATTTTATAACATTGTTAACTTTATAAAAATTACCTTCTTTTTCATTAATGTTTAATAACCTAAACAACTGATATCCATTCTCTTTGCTGCTTTATTTGATAAATGAAAGACTAAATTTTTTTTTTTATAAAAGATAAAAAATAATTTCACCTTCCAAGGGGTGGGTGGTAGGGAAATGAGGAAATTTTTAAAATGGGGGAACTTTTTACCTGCTCATTGTAGAATCAAATATCATCACTAGATGCATCTAGTTGTTCTGATTCCAAATATATATATTTGCTTGGTTTATTTTGAAAATGACTATAAACATGGGTCTACGAAGTTAAAGGGTGAACCCCCATAACAAAAATTTTTTTGCTGCAGAGCATTTTTATTTGAACCAGTGACTTTAAGGCATAATAAACCTGTTCACCAATTTTCATCAAAATGTGAGACCTAGTGGTGTTGTCCACTGGTTGATGCCTGGAATTCATGCCCCAAAAGTGAAAAAATTAAATTGATGAAAATTTTAAAAATTTGGTCAAAAATTCAATTTTTTTTTTTTTTTTTAACCAACCTCAAATACTAAAAATGTAATTAGATCATTGGTATATTTACTTTTAGTAAATACCCTTGGCAAAAGTTTCTCTGAAGCTGCCTTCATTTCCTACAAACCTTGTTATCATGACAACCTATTTGGCATGTTTGTAATTTGTTACTAAAGTTAACCTGTATGTGGTAAAGATGACTCTAGTCTAATCAGTGGCTAGCAGTTAATAATTAGTAGGTATATAACTATAGTTTTATCTTTTGTGTAAGTTGATGAAATTTATTAGCTTTTCCTGGACACTTTTGAGTGAAATTTTTTACCCTGGCATGTTTAGTCCTTATATTGTGTAATTTGGCTTATAAATATATACCTATATTTTGAATATTCTACATGGATTTGGGTTGGCAAATTACCTACTTTAGTTAGACTGGGACAGTCTTGATAGGCCCATATTCCTTCTTACTGCTTAAGACAAAGACAATGTGAATGAAGCCCTTTTTTTCACTTTGTCTTTGTCTTAAACAGGATAATCTTTTTATTTTATAAGCTTTCAAAATTAAATTTAAAGTTTTTTTGTATGGATATTTATTTGTTCTTTAATGTTGTTCAGTCACAATTTATTTAAATCATTTGTTCAATTGAATACTTGGAAAAATTTCTTTCAACAATTTAATATTTGAAAAATAAAAATAATTAATGTACACTTTATCATTTCATCCCACCCTTATTTAGATCAACAACTCAGGGACTACTTTGTTGATATGTATTTCAGTTTTCTGGCCATATTTCCCATTATATGCTTAACATTTTCATTTTCTCTTTTATTTAAGAAGGTAAATTTGAATATATGGTAATTCTTGATCAGTACCTCTCTATAAGAGTATGTGGTTAGTTGTAAAATCACAGATGAAAAGTTTTGGGCTTCATTATAGTCTCTCCAGTTAGCTGAGAACTTGAGAAATCCATTTTGTCAACAAGCTTCTAGGTTTTCTCAGCTCTCTGTAACATATTCAGTGAAGACTTGGTTCTCCAGTATTTTCCATCCATAAATAGAAATGAATTGATGATATTAAATGTAAAATTTTGTGCTATGTTTTTCTCAACGTTAATTAGAAGCAACTAATTCATAAAATTTTCTTTCTAAGTAAATAATTCTTAGAATTTTTTCTCTTTTTTACTTTTTCTTCTCAATTCCTGTTTCTTTTGAAAACCTTAGTGGTCTCTTTTTTTGGTCCTTCTCATCTTTGTTTCCCCTCAATTTTGATGACATCTGCACCTGACAACTGATGAATCTTTATTCAGCTTATAATACAAAGAAGTTACATCATGCAAAATTTGATATAGTATGTAATTTAAACATAATAATGCCTTGATAAGAACTTTAAAAATAGTATTACCTATGTTTTAATAGAAGCTTTAATAATAATAATAATAATAATAATAATAATAATAATAATAATAATAATAATAATAATAATAATAATAATAATAAACAAACTATACAGTACATTGCTAAAAAGGAACTTCTTATTGATGCAGGTTTTGTCTCCTTCAAACCACTTTAGGTAACACAGAGCTTATACTTGATTAGAATAATAATAGCTGATCAATTTGAGAACAGATTAAATAATAATTAATAAATTGTAATATTGACCATATCCATTGTTAGAAGCAATAATAATATGGGAATCATCATGTAATCCTTTTTCTTAAAATAGGTCTTGATTTTTTATATATATATATACCTAAATTTTTTCACACTTTTTGTATTACTATAATAGGTTATGTAGTTGATTTGATGAGTTATTCTTAATTAATTTGAAATTATCTGCTATCTGACCGAATACACAGCATAGAAATTTTCATATTTATCCAGTTGGTATACAGGTTGAAAATAAAGTTCATCATCCAGTACACACCTTTAAAGTTCTCTCATTTTCAATTTTTTTTATCTTTAATTTATTTTGATTTAATTAATCTAAAAATTATAGACCTTAATGAAAGTAAAGAATAATTATGAAAAAGGTTGGTTGCAATTAAAACCATTATATTGAGAATTGACTTCTTTTTAGCTATTGACTTTATCACTTGAACTACTTTAAATCGGTAGTTTTTATTTTTGTTAGGTGTTATATTTCCTTAATGAAAGCAACATTCTCTTAAAATCAACACTATTTATATATTGACTTTCTTTTTATTTGTAAAACTTCATTTTAAGAATTTGCATTTGTGCAAAATCCTATGAAATGCATTACTTTGTAGTTTCATAATGCAATTGTATGAGTGTAATGATGCATTCAGGCTTTTTTTGTGGTAAGTGTTTAGGAAGAAATAGATTCCCTCCTAATTTTATTAGACAGAGGATGCGTTCGGCAGGAAAAACTCTGTGAAAATCTTGGAAAATTTTTCAGATTGTGTCCCATGAACTAAGATCTTTAAATCCAGATTTAGCAATCTTTAAACTTGCTGACAAATTTTCATTTAAAAGTTTCATTCTTTAATTATTGCTTCAGTGAATCTTCATTGTCATGTGATGTAAATAAACAAATATTGGGTCTTAGGTCATTTTTATATATAAAATATATATATATATATATATATATATATATATATATATATATATATATATATATATATATATATATATATATATATATATATATATATATATATATATATATATATATATATATATATATATATATATATATATATATATATATATATATATATATATATCAGGGGGGAGTAAAAAAATCGACTCCTGACTCCCAGTCTATATTAAAAACAACCACTCCTGACTTTCGATATTTTTAAAAACTGAATTCACTCCCTACTCCCAATGGAAAATTTCATACACACATTTTGTAATGACTTATTAATAGCATCGTCGCTGTTGATAATTCGTTAATGCACAATACACAAGTACATTTTATTTTATAACCAGTTTTATTTGCTATTTTAAAATATTTCCTGGCAATTAATGGATTAATAAAATTCATCACTGAATGCCATGCTGGTATAAAAAAACAAAAAAATAAAAAAAGTAGCTCAACCACATACTAGATAAAAGATATTACTCCACTATGCCAACACCATCGGCGCCAATATCAGTGATGCAACTGATTCATAAAAAAAAAATTTCAACATAGCTGCAATCATATTTTGTCGAAACAAGAATGGACGTGTTTCACGAATTTTTTATCTTGAGTTTTTATATATATTTACAACCTTTTTATTTAGATTTTAAACATAATATCTAAATAATTTAAAAAGTAGTTAAATACTGTATTTAAATACATTAACAGAAATGTATTACTAAATACAATTTTAGATAATTAGAGTTGAATACTGCCCAGCTCTGATATATATATATATATATATATATATATATATATATATATATATATATATATATATATATATATATATATATATATATATATATATATATATATATATATATATATATATATATATATATATATATATATATTTTTATATATATATATATATATATATATATATATATATATATATACAGTACTGGCATATTTATTATGGATTTTTTAAAATTTGCTATTTTGAATAAAAAGATTATGAAATTTAATTTTCAACTTTTTGAACTTATTTTTAATACAAATCAGGATAATATAAATATTTTACTATTTATTTACCAAACTTCAAAGTATTGTGTGAAGTATCTGGCAACAATGACAGATTTGGTGAATTATTTAGTGTTTATTTTACGTTCAGTTGCTGTCCTGCTTTCACGGGAGTTGTGTGTGCTAGCGATGTTTTACTGTCCTTTATTATTTGTTAAAATTAGGTATACTAGTGTTTTATTGTATTATTTAATAATAATAACCATTATTTTCTGATATTTTGGTTGTTTATGAAAGTGATCAAATATGGGTAGTTATTGATTTGAGTCCACGGAAAGCCGGACAGATTAATGTGTTATTGCAAGTGTTCAACTTTAAAACAGAAAGAAATAGCAGCAAAACTAAATGGTTTCAACTCAAACAGTTAGTAATATTAGGAAGAAATTGAAATACGGTCACAGTTTGAGCTCAAATAGGGTTGGCAAATGTGGAAAGAAAAGAAAAACAACACCAGGGAGGACAGAAAATAGTTCAAATGGCTCTGAAAAATAGAAGACTATTATGTAGGAAGCTTTCCAATGTTCTATCAGCAGAAGGGATTATTATTTCTAGAAGAACCGCCAATTGGAGGCTATTAGAAGCTGGATTAAAAGCATATCGTCCAAGAAAGAAGCCTAGACTAACTTTAGAAATGAAACCGGCACGTAATGCCTGGACTCAGACTCATATTCATTGGACTTCTGAGCAATGGGAGCAGGTAAGAATTGATCAGATAGCTATTATTTCTTTTATCACTCATAAAAGAGCATTTGTTATTAGTAAAATCGAAATGACACTTGAAAATATCATTATTACTGAATTATCAACCATCTATGGTTTAAAGTCATGAATTTCTGTACTTGTTTGACTACTTGCATCATCTTCTATGCTTCTCCTACTGTTCATATTGTGTTTTATATTGCTCCAGACTGTATTCTCTGATGAATCCACCATTGCTGTGCTTGATGATCGTGTGCAGAGCGTGAGAAGGCGATCAGGTAAGGAATTTAAACCCGAATGCCTGAAAAAAACGGTAAAATTTCAACAGAAAATCATGGTGTGGGGTGCCATTTCTGTTCATGGCCCAAGTCGATTGATGATTGTTGAAATCACCATGGACCAGCATAAGTATATGAATGTACTACAAACTCGTTTACTACCTCAAACAAGGAATTGGTTTGGCGATATACCTTGGATTTTTCAACAGGACTCCGCCCATGTCATTCAGCGAAGTCAATAAAGAGATAGTTCGCACAAATGGCGTAGAGGTACTTCCATGGCCTGAAAATTCACCTGACATGAACCCTATTGAGAGTTTGTGGTCCGTGTTGAAAGATGAAATACATGATGTTCCAATTACGACCAAAGTAAAACTCATAGAACATCTTTTTCAGGTTTGGTTTCATTCCGAAAAAATCCGAAATTTGTGCAGAACTTTAATTACTGGCATGCCCAGTCGCGTTAAAGCCCTTGCGGTGTCAAAGGTTCCCAAACCAAGTACTAAAATATTTAAATTATCCTGGTGTATTAAAATAAGTTCAAAAAAGTTGAAAAAAATTAAATTTCATAATCTTTTTATTCAAAAATAGCAAATTTTTAAAAAATCCATAATAAATATGCCAGTACTGTATATATATATGAAACTAAATAAAGCACCCGCATGATATCTTTAAAATTAAGATAGGTACAAGAAAACTACTAACATATATGGAATCAGCGTATGAAATTTGTATGGAAAATTATTATTATATTTTTTATCTCCAAAACTATCGATAGGTACAAGGAAACTAATATATATGTAAATCAGCGTACTGATCAATTTGGCGAAAAGGATTTTTTTTTTTAACTAGAAGAATACCCTAATATAAGCGAATGCTAAAATGTAAATACATGGAAGACGGAGGGAACTCGTTCCCCCGTCCCACTCCGTCGGCTTGAGTCCCTAAAAAAAAAATTTCATATGCTGATTCTTATATATATGTTATTAGTTTTCTTGTACCTATCTTAGTTTTGAAGATATTAAAAAAAAAAAAAAAATCATTCCATACAAATTTCATATGCTGATTCCATATATGTTATTAGTTTTCTTGTACCTATCTTAGTTTTAGAGATACCATGCAGGTATTTTTCTGTTTAATATATATATATATATATATATATATATATATATATATATATATATATATATATATATATATATATATATATATATATATATATATATATATATATATATATATATATATATATATATATATATATATATATACCATCAAGCGGGGTAATTTCAGAAAATAAAGTGCAATTTTTGTGTTTAAGTAAGTGTAACTTAAAAACTATAACACTTACATTTATAGTTATAAAATATGGTAATGAAGTATGGGTATTTGCCAATCATTTAATGTAAGTAAATCGAAAAAATATTAATAACTATTTTTAAAAAAATTTTTTAAAAAAAAGGTAAAATTTTTGCTGGGGCAATCTCAGAAAACCTAAAAAAAAATATATAAATTTTACCCATTTTTGGTTGACACTAGCTGAAATGAGCTTCCCTAACGTGTTAGTAGTTAGTAAGAATGATAAATTAGCAGCGTTGCCAGATTCAGCTGATTTTTAGTTAAATTTGGCACCTTTGGCAACTTTTTAGCTACTTTTTGTTGTTGTTGGGTATGTTTATATTGGTTTCCGATGCCCCCGAGTCGATTCTCGTAGTTACCGAGTCGATTGGCAACCCCAGTCAAGGGTTAAGGGGGGGTTGAGCCCCCCAAAACCTGGAAATGCTCATAGAGGGGTGAAATTTGATGAGTGCATAAAAGAGAATGAATGAAATAGTCCTGATGTTGGTTATGATGGACAATATCGTAGATTTTTATTTCGGAGCTGGAGCCGGACTGGAATTCTGGCTCCAGCTGTATATTATGTCAAATGAGAGGTCTTTATATGTTTTTAATGGTTCTCTAATTTGAGGGTTCCAAGACCCTCAAATGAGCCTGGACCTCCTGGAGTGGGGTTCCAACTGAAAAGCACAGAGTGCATGGCAGAGAAGACAAAGGAAGATGGAATTGAATAAAATTCTGAAATTGCCCTGGGTTTTTAAATGTTAAATAACTTCTTAATGGAAGATGCTATCAATATGTGGTTTATATGTATACAAACCTTAAAGCCTGATTTGAAAAAGACAGAGTGGTGAAATTTTTGAGTTATTTTTCAATTTTGGTACACAGACCTTATAACATAAAAATTAAAATTTTACAAAAACTGATTTGAAAGGAAAATAAAACATATCTTGCTTATTTATATTTTTAAAAAAAAAAAAAATTTTTTTGCAGGTCACTGCACCTGTTAGTCTGCTACAACTTTTATTAAAAAAAGTTTTTTGTAAAACTTTTAGTTTTTTTGTAAAACACTAAAAACTAAAAATTCTGAAGTTGCCCCATAATTCTGATGTTACCCCGCTTGACGGTATATATATATATATATATATATATATATATATATATATATATATATATATATATATATATATATATATATATATATATATATATATATATATATATATATATATATATATATATATATATATATATATATAAAGGTCAATATCTCTGCATCAATTTAAGCCAAATGTTTATTTGCGCGGTAGGGGATGAACGATGAACTACTGGTTTTTCAAGAAAAATATTAGCATATTCAGACTCAGGAAGAAAAAAATACCATATGAAAATGTTAAAAAATATTTTCAGAAAGTTTTTCTTTTCTTTCAAACTAACGAAAAGATAAAAATACTCAATTTAAATTGGCTACAAACAAATGTCAAAATAAAAATATGTCGTCATTTATAATAAAATTCAATTAAGTTTTTCCAAATTTTGTGTGGAAAGTTTATACAAAATTGTTTTAGAGTCGATAGGAGTCATGTTTTTTTTAAATCGACTCCGACTTTTGGGAAATTGACTCGACTCTGACCCAACTCCTACCCTTGAAATCGCTCGACCCTGACTCCATCCCTGATATATATATATATATATATATATATATATATATATATATATATATATATATATATATATATATATATATATATATATGTTATATATATATACACGTTTATAAATACATGTTCTGTTATATATACATACATGGTTATATATATAGAAGTATATACACATATATATAGGTATATATATGCTTTTCCAGTATACATAGTACTTGTACACTTATATATATATATATACATATATATTATAATAGATGTGTGCTGAATATCCGCTTCTCGCTCGTACGGCCAAGCCTACAGATTTTTGGCCGGCTTCTACTCGGCAACCATCAAAACTGAATGTTGTAAATAAAAACAAATGTGTGTAGAAACATATATATATTATATATATATATATATATATATATATATATATATATATATATATATATATATATATATATATATATATATATTATATATATATATATATATATATATATATATATATATATATATATATATATATATATATATATATATATATATATATATATATATATATATGACAGGAAAGTTCTGTTATAGGTCAGATAAAGAGAAAAGAATTTTCTCTCTTTATCATCTCCTTCCAAATTTTTAGCAGTTTAAAATTTCTTTTTTTGAATCTTCTAGTTGCATCATTTTTTTTGCTTTTATTATTTATTTTGTTCTGTCTCATGTCTCTCCCGAATCTGATAGCAATGTCCAACCCCCTCCCCCTCTCCATTCTACTTTCTCCAACTGATAATTTTCTTAGAGGTGCCAAGTACCCTTTTTCTTCTATTCACGATTTCCATTCTTAAATTTTGTTTTATTTAATAGCTGGAATATTTCTTAAATTTGTATTTATATAACTTTTCATTCAACACAATCTAAATTACCTAAATCTACAGAAATTTACCAAAATAAATTACCATCTGTGTTCCAGCTAACACTGGAGTCTTTTTCTTTATCACCCATACAAAATACAATCCTCCCTTTTCCTCTACCCGGTTCACCCCCCCTCCAACCCAACCGAGAACAACTGCTGGGATTTAGCAACATTTTCCCAGAAAATTTTATGCGCACCTCCATCATCAGTAATGAGCGAGCGACTTTTCAGCACAACTGGAAACATTTTTAATGCTAAAAGAAGTAGGCTACTGCCTGAGCATGGAGAGGAGATAGCATTTCTCAATTATAATATGCCCTGTTTTATTGATTAAATATTTAAAACAGTATGATATTAATTAGTAATTACCCTGTATGCTTTATATTTTTTATTTTATAGTACAAACTGATGAAAACTGTAATATTAGTGAAGATTCTTGAAATTTGTTCACACCACACAACTTAATATATATATATATATATATATATATATATATATATATATATATATATATATATATATATATATATATATATATATATATATATATATATATATATATATATATATATATATATATATATATATATATATATATATACCTTTATATATATATATATATAAATATATATATATATATATATATATATATATATATATATATATATATATATATATATATATATATATATATATATATATATATATATATATATATATATATATATACTTTACTTTACTTTCTCACCCCTTGGCCACCCTCCCTTCAGAGTGGCCATACCTCGTTATGATACCCTGCAGCCACAGTCGGCCTCCTCCAAAGATCGCTTAAATTTGTGATGTCCCTGATTGCTCTGGGATGATGGTTAGCTGGATACTCTAGGAGGAAGTGAGACACAAGTCTCCAGGGCCTGGTTGCATTTTGTGCAGATATTTGAAGGGGTCTGGTTAAGTTTAAACCTGTATTTGTAGTATTGCAAGTTTGGGTGGTGGCAACATCTTAGTTTGGCCCGAGATAATTGGACTGTTACAGGAAGAGAGTCGAATTCAGATGCAATTTCTGGTGGATCTTCATTTAGTATATTGTTTGGTTGTCAGCTTCTTATATAATTTTCAGTTGTGTGTGTGTATTTGTTTTGTATAAGAGGTGTTGCCCTGTGGGGGCCAGATGTAATTTAGAATTTGTTTGTATAATAAGGCTGGGGAAGATGGAGGTTGTTTTAACCTGTGGTTAGTAGGGTTGGAAAGTGCAATGTGGCATAGGTGTTGAGGTGTTTATGTTTTAGCGTAGAACTGTGTGGCTATCATTTCTAAATATTTATCTACCATATGGGTAATATTTTTGTTTCTTCATGTAGTGTTGTTGTGGAGTTGTAGTTATGCAACCTGTTATAATTCCGAGTGCTTTGTTTTGGATGGTTGAAGTTTTCTTATGTTTCCCTTGGTTAATAATGGGTGCCATATGGGTGATGTGTAATTTAGTGTTGGACCGATTTATTGTTTGTAGATGGTGATGGATATTTGTTTACTGTTATTAATGTCTGTGTTAGCTATGGTTTTTAGTATGTTTAGTTTCCTATTTGCTGATGTTATGTTTTTAATGTGTTTTGTGAAGGCTAGGTGCGCGTCCAGTGTTACCCCAAGAATTTTGGTTGTTTTATTTATTGGGATAGATATGTTGTTCAAACATATTTTGGGGTAAGTAGCGCCAAGTTGGCAGTCTTTTGTAATTAGTGTGAGGGATGATTTGTTAGGTGATGCAGACATTCTGTTGTCAGTTAGCCAAGTTTGAATTTGGTTGATGTATTGTTGAGTCAGAAGAATTTTTGTGTTTAGGTTCAGGTGTGTGGTGGTCATCTGCGTAGGTTGTTATATTTATGTTGGTGTGTTTGTGGTTTTGGTAGGTAGGTCGTGAATAAGTTGAATAAGGTAAGGGATAGTATTGCTCCTTCAGGTACGCCATTTTTTTATGTTTACCATATGCGATTTCTTGTTGTTGATCAGTATTTGGGCTGTTTTCCCTGATAAAAAGTTGGGTAACCCTTTCTTTAAATTACCGGAAATGTTTGATTGTATTATTTTGTGGATTAGATTGTGTCTTGGGACTGTATCAAAGGGTTTGTTTTTGTCGATTGTTATAAGTAGTTTTGTGTGGGGGCCTGAAATTTAAGCTATTTATTATTGGTTGAATGGTGTTTGTAAGAGCAGTTGTGGTTGAGTGGATTTGCTGGAAACTGTGTTGAAACGTTTGTTTGGGGATGTGTGGTTTTATTATGTTTAGTATGAGCCTTTCCAGGAGTTTCAATAGTGTGGATAGCAGTGAAATAGAACGATAGGAGGAGGGGTTTGAGGGGTCTTTTCCTTGTTTTATTTTTGGAATGATGATTGCTCTTTTCCAGATGTAGGGAATAAAATTTAGTTTAAAGAAACAGTTGTAAATGTGTGTTAAATGGGTTAGTGTGGTGTTACTTAAGTGTTTAAGGTGTATATTTGAAATATTGTCAGGTCCGGTTGCTGGTGAGTTTTTAAGGGTTTTTATGGTGCTTTTTATGTCATTTGGTGTTATTTCTAATGTTTGGTCATGATTACTTTTTATTTTCCTAAGGGATTTGATTATTTTCCTGTTTTGTGGTTGGGTGGGTTTATGACTTTTTGCAAAGTGTGTAGCGAGGAGGTTTATGTGTTGATTTGTTATTTGTGGGAGTTGAGAGTTTGGATTTTTTATGGATTCATGTGTGGGAGGTTGGTAATTTTTTTGCATTTTTCAGAATTTTAATTGTGTTCCACATTCTATTGTTGGTGTTCTGAAGGTTTTTTGTTAGAAATGTTTGAAAGTTGTTTGAGGTGTGTGCTTTGGTTAAGTTTGTGATTTGTGTTTAAATTATTAATTTGGGTTATTGTTTGTTGTGTTTGCTGTGCTGATATTTTATTAGGTTACGTTGTTTGTTTGATCAGGTTTGAGATTTTAGGTGTTAGTGTTGGGTTGTATTTTTTGAGGTATCCCCGAGGTATGTTTTGGTTAGCTGCTTTTTGAATTAGTAAAGTGAAGTTTTGGATAGCTGTATTTAGTGTTGAGGTTGTATGCTGCTTTCTATGAGTTCAGAGAATTTTTCCCAGTCTGTTTTTTTGTAGTTTGTATATATTTTCCTGAAAGAGTGGTTAGTTTTGTTAGTATTTTGATATTTTATAATTATGGGGAGATTGTCAGAGTTTAGTTCTGTTTGTGTTTGCCATTGGAGTTTTGTGTGTAGATTTGGTGAACAAAATGTTAGGTCTGGGGATGTGTTTGATTGGTTAGTTTGGGGTGGAATTCTGGTGTGGAAATTTTTATTGTTGAGGATGTCTAGGTGATCTAGATTTGATATTAAGTGGGTTCCTCTATGGTCTGCATTTTGGTCTTTGTGCCATGTAGGGTGGTGGGTGTTGAAATTTCCTCCCATTATGAGGTTTGGAAGGTTAGTGATGGGTGTTAAATTTGGTGAGTAATTTCTGGGGCAGTGAGGTGAAGTGTGATGAGGGATATAAAGGTTTATTATGTTGTGTAGTTTTTTGTTGATCATTGTGGTGAAGAATTGGATTTTTGAGGTTGTCATTTAGCGATGCTGTAGTGACTGAGGTATTTATGTATGGTAGTGAGTTTTGAATAAGAGAATAGTGTATGATTTTTAGGGACTTGTGGTGTATAAATTGAGTCATCCATAAAATTTTGGTTCTGGGTGGGTTTTGAGTAGGTGTGCTTCTTGAATTAGTGCTGTGTGTATGTTATGTTTTAGGAAGATCTCTATTTCTGTTTTTATTTTGCAATCCGTTTATGTTAATTTGTAGTATGTTTGTTATTGAACTATTAATTATTGTGGGTGAAGTGCATACTTGACAGATCCAGTTGTGTTTTGGGGGAGGAAGTGTTGTGAAAGGTGAGCAGTGTTTGTGGATCCACTGCTCACATCTATTGCACTGGATTGTGTGCAAATGAGTATGCCTATTCGAAGGGGAAGAAAAAAAGGTTCGGATTTTCTTCTATGTTCCCAGCTTTTAGTAGGAGGGCTGAGGCATGTGATGGGAAGTATGCTCCAGGGAAGAAAAAGGGTGGAGTAATAGAGATGAATAATAGCCCAGAATGAGTATCCAAAAACAATCCTCAGATTTCTCTGGAAAGGGCGTTGGTGCATCGTAACTGCAGTGACCGCATTGGGATGCGGGTGGGGGGTTGAGGAAGCTTTGAAAAATTCCTTCTGAGTATACATTAGGAACTCCTTTGATACCAATTTCATATATATATATATATATATATATATATATATATATATATATATATATATATATATATATATATATATATATATATATATATATATATATATATATATATATATATATATATAATGCTTTGGTTAATTAGTACATATATATATATATATATATATATATATATATATATATATATATATTTATAAATTTTTGAGCGCGCAATG